>CAXBTE010000037.1:5000-12500 GCA_963978545.1 Linyphia triangularis
TGAATTTGAACGAACCCTTTGAAAAATCAATATTTTGCATTACTTAAAATAATATTTTATTGTTGATTTAAAGGCCAAAAGCAAATTTCTTTCAAAATCACTCAATCCATTTAGTTTTATGCTAATTGATCCCTGCTTATTCAAACTCGCCTAACTACGCTCGCTGCGCCATTGCTTTGCAGCGGTCGGGCAACGCAACAGCCTAACTACGCTCGCAGCGCCATTGCTTTGCAGCGGTCAGGCAACGCAACGGGTTTGTCCCACGACAAATTATGAAATGTAATGCTTGCTGTCAAGCAGTCATTTTTTTCTTTTCCTTTTTTAAAGGACTATAGTAATTGTTAACTAAAATTTCTCCCGATGTGGCAGTGCCGCTCGAGAAATATCTTTTTACATGTAAATTTATATTTTAACCACCAGGTGGTGGAGCTTTGTAATTGTTTAAAAGACTTATATTTTTATGCTGGAGGAGACGATAATAAATATTTGGGCTATAATGAATGTCTCATTTGATAAAAGTTATATGACGAGCGTTGTAATGACTGATGTTTGTATATTTTTCAGGTTTTCCCTGGATGAAGAAGGAAAAACTTCGGCTGTTTCTGTGAATTTGTGTTTCATCTTGATTTTTCTGCGAAATGAGTAATTTTGTTTTTGGATCGAGGTTATACTACGTAATAAATGCAATAAATTAAATATATATGAATACTATAGGCATATACAAATGTAATCTGATTTTGTAAACCAATCAATCAATAATCTTCCATGTAATATGTAGTAAACAATGAATGGGAAAGGATTTTTAAAGAAAACTGTGTTTAATGCAACGATCATTTTTAAAAAAATTAATTTGAATGAATATTTATATACAACTGAAGTAAATTTAGTTTAACGTTAATGCACAACAATGGTAATTGTAATTTGAGTTTGAATATCTATCGCTGCCTTTTGTTAATGTTAGAAAAATGTCCAAACACACATCTGCCATTTCGCTTCTTTCTCCTAAAACTAACTAGAAAACCAAACACTTGTCCTCACTATTTAAAAGTACTATCTCGTGCAATTGTGTTTAACAAATTGTAAAAGCCGTTTGTTAAATTTCCCGTTACTAGTATCTACCACATTAGTGAAATGTAAGTGCGTTATTAATTCGGAAACAAACGGCTAGGTTCGAAAGAAAGTTTGTAGCCAAAGCAGATAAAAACTTGGAAGAGATTTATTTCGATGCATGACTCTTTGCAGATTCTGTTCTTCCTGTTGTAATGCACTCGATACAGTTCTTTACACAACAATGTATCGCAAACAGCATTTAAAAACTAGAACGCTAAAGATTCAATGCTCGCTGACTGGCAACAAAGTACAAACTCGATCACCCGCTCTATTGGCCTTCCTTTGTGAATCTTCCGTAGATAGAAATTAGGAGAATTCTCTACATTGCATTCGAAAAGCCAGAAGTACATGTACCTGGAGTGTACACCGAAAGTGTCGCCAAATTTGGCGATTAGGATGAGGTACCATTATGACCGTAATGTTTAATGGCCTTCTTGTACAACACGTACTCAAGCATTCGTAGATGCATTGCGGGAAAGAAATTCTTGCACTGCCTCTATGTACATACTTAACTTTTGTTTTTACATAATTAATACTAACAAATATTTAGAAATATAAAGTAAATGCTAATTCATTGTTCTGTTGTACTGCAAGTCCACCTGATGGCTGTGTGGTTAGCGCTCTGGAACATGCCAAAAGTGCCGGGTTTAAATCCCGAAGATTTGGACGTGGATGTTTTGGTGGTTCGGAATCCACGTTAAGCTGTAGGTCCCGGTCTGATTATTCAATGAAGATGGCCGCCTGAAGTTTTTATTCCATGTATTCCTTTGATTTTGTTAATGAATTTTGTAAAAAAGTACATTTTCGACTTTCAGCATTTATATTTTTAAGTTAGGTTGCATGTGAATATCCATCCTTGACAGAAATGAAAAGAATAAAACCCGCAAGTATGAAATTAATTCTTATAGTTTATAATTGAAATGGGTAAACATAGGATAATGAATTTGAACTGCTTATATATGCATAAATAAAATGCGTATTGTGTGTTTTGTCAGTATGCAATAATTGAATAGTGTTGAACGGTCTGTAGTTGTAGTACGAATTGTGTTATTTTCCTGTTTGAAATTGGTATTATAATGAAATGGGATTTTGAATTGTCCGGGAAAAAGAATGTATCTCTGATGAATTTATGTTCGTGTCAGTATTTAGTGATACACCACCAAAAGGTGGATTTCCGCTTTTTTTTATTTATTAATTGATGAAAATGCATATTAAAATCTTCTAATTTTTTTTTTTTATTCTGTAGAATCCTTGTTTACAATTAAAATTTTAACTGTTTACTTCGAATTGAAATGAAACCTGGAAATTTAATTAAAATGCCTGGAAAAGTCTAGGAACCCTGTGAATTGTTATGGGACACCCTCTTATTGTGTTACAAGCGCTTTTGTAATTAAAATCAATTGATATTCAGAGGTTTGTGACACATGTGTAGCATTATGTATGAACGTTGCAATGAAAGTTACTGGAATATTTGATTGTTTATACAGTAATTATGCTTCAAGTAGCCTATGCTGAAGTCGTTTTAGAACGACTAAAGTAAGTAAGGAAACAAAGTAAGGAAAGCTGATACTTTAAATTTGAATGCCATTCTTAATGTCTTGTCATTGAACTATGAAATTCAATACCAATCAAATTAGTACTTAATCAAAGGATTATTTTGGGATTGGCCAAACTTGATTTCTTATTAAATTATAAGTATACTAGGGGGCTCCGCCCCCTGCTCACTGACGCTCGCCAACCCCCTGGATTGCTATGCAATCCCCTTGGCTAGCTTTGCTCGTCTTAAAGAGAATAGCAATTAAAATATGCTCTAGCATAAAGCTATTTCAGCTGCATAATGCCATGAAACTGAACCTTTTATTATTTATGAAGAGTCGAAATACTTGCCACGTCATTATTCTGTTGCTGTCGAGACGCGTTAAGCAGGGACATTGTGGCAACGTAGTAGAAAGTTCTTGGAAAACAACCAAAGTAAGCAGTTGTGTACATATATTTAAAAAAGATCGGTTATTTAATTGAACAATTACAATTTACGGGCTGCTTTTGTACGAAGCGCCAAAATAATTAAAGTTGCTTATCGAAATTTCTTAACGAAGCAATCATATGTTCACTTAATCTTTTTTGTGATACTTGGAAAATAAAATGAAAGAGTGAAAGGCCAATTATCCAGCATTTAATCAACCGGAATTTTTTTGAAAATCAAATTTGGCGAGAAAATTTAGCCATATTTCGCCAAAAGTTGTTTTTTAAATTTTCATATGAGATTTTGAATTTGAATGGGTTGAAATTTTATTCGTTATTTTGATAGTTTTTAATTCGTAATAGCTGAATTTGCACTGATTAAAGATGAGTATAGGTTCAGATTTACTGAACAACGCCTCTCAGCGATTTTTTTTTTAAATTGGCGATTTAGCGCTGAATGCAACCCGGCGACCTCCAGAACATGTTCCAGCAGATAACTCTTCCGAAAAGTCTGATTTATCCGGAATTCTAATCTAAAAGAAATGTACATATCTTGGATCTATTTATTCTTGCAATCATCGTAACTATTAAATCAATACGTTTTAAATAGGCAATAATTTATATCTGTAAATTGTAATAAGAAAAACAAAATATAGCGAATCCAAGTTGTTGCTGTTGCCAGATGTTATTAGTCAAATTTCAAAAGATATATTGTGATTGGCTGGAAATTCGTGCATTTAGAAGATTGGTGATTGAAGTCGTTGTCATTCTGTTCACAGAAATGAAGCCAAATTTTGACGTTTCGCAAGAGAATTATATATATAGAAGGAATACATTGGAAAAACTACAAATGTTTGTTATTCAGTTACAATAATGATGGGATGTAATAAAAAAAGCTTACAATGGAGGGCTGCAGCAACCTCTACATTTTTTTGAAATTGCCCAACAAAACATGGCAGCAAAACTGAATAGGCTACATTTTTGCGTAAACCCACCAAAACTTCATAAAAAAAATTGCAATGCCTGTACATTTTGAGGAAAACCGAGGTAGTGAGATGTAGCCAATATTATATAGATGAATTTTGTAACAATTTCGAATGTACCGAAAATTGCATTTCCACCAATCGTGAATGAAATATAAAAGGATTCAAACGCGATGCAAATTTGTAATATGGCGTAACTATGTGTGTTGAGTATCATTTGACATTATAAATGAATTGATAAAGTTTTAACAGTCTTAATAAAGCAAATGGCATTGCAATGTATTGAAAGCTACTTAAAATGGAGATTTAGAATTGTAATTTTCAACAAAAGGAACTTGTCAAACCACAAATGACGGGTCTCCGCAACGCTGTGCCACGCAAGTGCATTTAAACGTTTCTTGGTCTCGTCTTGGTTAGTGAACCAGGTACAGTATCATTTCAGTTTCATTAATTTGTAATTTCCATCAAGTTTGTCTTGATACGCTAAATAAATATGTGGGTTCAAATGATATGAAGGGTGCAGATGCATTATGAGCACCTTATGCTTATTTCTGATGAATATTGTTGGGATTATATTAATAATAAACCTTCCTAATATTAAACATTCAATTTGAATTTTGAAAAGGCAAGCAACGGTTATTGTTTTGAAACTGAATGTTGGGAAAGAAAGCGTCGTTATCTCGATCAGGCAATGCATAAGACGCCATTGCTGGATAGTTATGAATATTGTGTGCTATACAATAACATATTCTTAAAAGTAAGCATCGTATCATTAATTTAATATGAATAGGTTCCTTATTTATGCAAGATAACGTGAATATAGATATCCAAATTGGAGTGTTTATCCATTTGAAAATCTTCATTGCGGACCAGTGGCCTTAAAGAAAGTTGACAGCGTATGGGCATACTTTTGTCGAGTTTTAAGTAATTGGGTGTAGGTTTGATAAGGAAATTGTTATGCCATATTGTGCAATGGATATCAATAATACTTGAGCACGATTAGCGGAGTTAATGAAGCGTCGCAAACGTTTTTTATTCCAATTTGATGACATCGACATCGCTGCTTACCTTAACGACGTGGTCATGGTTTACACACTCTTATATCTCCTTTGCATTTCAAAATAAATCCTCGCGGATTGTTGCCTTTTGTAGCGCAACTTTCGTACTTTTTGAATATAACTTGCAACAGTTTGGCTTTGTAGGAGGAACGTGGCAAAAGCGATGCGAGTTGTTGTAAATATCCACTTGTTGTCCGTATGCAGTGCTTGCGTAGAGGCTTGTTTCGTGCTTTTCTTGCGTCTTGCACGTTGCACTATTTATGGATCCGATTGAAGAATTTTGAAGCCCGTTTATTCCTCTTCCGATTGGTACTATGTAGAAAGGTGAGAGAAGCGTCGTTTATTTGCAAGTTCCAAATCAATGCTTCGATGTGTTTCTCCGATCTCGATCCGTTGTGCTTGTTCTGGATCCGTTGTGAAGTATTTCATCTCGATCCGTTGTGCTTTGATTGAGATTTGAATTAATTCGAAGTCGAGATTTATTTCTAGTTTTGATATGTTTCTAAGTGGAAAATTATTTCTAAGTCGAAAAATATTTCAAAGTCGTAACAAATTTCAAAGTTCAAAAATGAAAATAGTTCTAAGTGGAGAATTATTTCTAAGTGGGAAACGCTTTTAGATTCTATGTCCCGCTGATGCGGCGTAAGTACGCAAGTCGCGTCGAGTGAACCGGCGGCGAAAGACACTTTGTGCGGCATGACGAAATCGCGTCCAGCATGCAAGCAAGATTGCGTGTCGGAAACGACTGCAGTTCCGACAAAATAGGCCGAAGTGGTGGTAGTTGGTAAAAAATCGGAAAAAGCTGTGGATATGCTGCGCCTTATATATGTGGACACCTGTGTCTGCTAGGCGAGCCGATCGAACACGTTCTGTGTTGGAGACTCTCGCCGCTTCCAAATTGTCTCGGCCTCTGTGCGAGCCTCTCGACCTCCGCGTCGAGCAGGTGTAACGCAGTCGCAATGAACGAAGAAAAGGGTTCTCTGCCATTGTGCCCTACGCACCGAAAAAGCTCGACGCCTCCGAAAACTCGCCCCGCTGCGAAACGAGCAGTCGGGGACGTCGTGAGTACCGAACCGTCTAGAGAATGACATGTTAAAAATTCGATTCGAGAAGTGACGCGGGGCCCATCTCGGGCCTCCCGCGGCCCGCCGACACGTGGGCCGCGACTCGAAGAATTGGATTCGGCGGAGAAATCCCCGAACGAAAAGTTTCCACCCTCGAAAGCGGGTCGGTTACGAAAGATACCTGGTTGATCCTGCCAGTAGTCATATGCTTGTCTCAAAGATTAAGCCATGCATGTCTAAGTACATGCCGTATTAAGGCGAAACCGCGAATGGCTCATTAAATCAGTTATGGTTCCTTGGATCGTACTTTACTACTTGGATAACTGTGGCAATTCTAGAGCTAATACATGCAGCAGAGCTCCGACCTTCGGGGACGAGCGCTTTTATTAGACCAAAACCAATCGGGCCTCGTGTCCGTGAACTGTGGTGACTCTGTATAACTTTGGGCTGATCGCACGGGCTCGTCCCGGCGACGTATCTTTCAAGTGTCTGCCTTATCAACTGTCGATGGTAGGTTACGCGCCTACCATGGTTGTAACGGGTGACGGGGAATCAGGGTTCGATTCCGGAGAGGGAGCCTGAGAAACGGCTACCACATCCAAGGAAGGCAGCAGGCGCGCAAATTACCCACTCCCGGAACGGGGAGGTAGTGACGAAAAATAACAATACGGGACTCTTTTGAGACCCCGTAATTGGAATGAGTACACTCTAAATCCTTTAACGATTATCCATTGGAGGGCAAGTCTAGTGCCAGCAGCCGCGGTAATTCTAGCTCCAATAGCGTATATTAAAGTTGTTGCGGTTAAAAAGCTCGTAGTTGGATCTCAGTTCCAGACGGACGGTCCGCCTACCGGCGGTCACTGTCCGTTCTGAACAGGCCAGCCGGTTTCCCCTGATGATCTTCACCGGTTGTCTCGGGTGACCGGCAAGTTTACTTTGAAAAAATTAGAGTGCTCAAAGCAGGCGCGACGCCTGGATAATGGTGCATGGAATAATGGAATAGGACCTCGGTTCTATTTTGTTGGTTTTCGGAACGCGAGGTAATGATTAAGAGGGACAGACGGGGGCATCCGTACTGCGACGCTAGAGGTGAAATTCTTGGACCGTCGCAAGACGAACTACTGCGAAAGCATTTGCCAAAGGCGATCAGATACCGCCCTAGTTCTAACCATAAACGATGCCAGCCAGCGATCCGGCTGTGTTCCTCAAATGACACGCCGGGCAGCTTCCGGGAAACCAAAGCTTTTGGGTTCCGGGGGAAGTATGGTTGCAAAGCTGAAACTTAAAGGAATTGACGGAAGGCCACACAAGGTGTGGAGCCTG
>CAXBTE010000037.1:20000-27500 GCA_963978545.1 Linyphia triangularis
ATTGCTTTGCAGCGGTCGGGCAACGCAACAGCCTAACTACGCTCGCAGCGCCATTGCTTTGCAGCGGTCAGGCAACGCAACGGGTTTGTCCCACGACAAATTATGAAATGTAATGCTTGCTGTCAAGCAGTCATTTTTTTCTTTTCCTTTTTTAAAGGACTATAGTAATTGTTAACTAAAATTTCTCCCGATGTGCAGTGCCGCTCGAGAAATATCTTTTTACATGTAAATTTATATTTTAACCACCAGGTGGTGGAGCTTTGTAATTGTTTAAAAGACTTATATTTTTATGCTGGAGGAGACGATAATAAATATTTGGGCTATAATGAATGTCTCATTTGATAAAAGTTATATGACGAGCGTTGTAATGACTGATGTTTGTATATTTTTCAGGTTTTCCCTGGATGAAGAAGGAAAAACTTCGGCTGTTTCTGTGAATTTGTGTTTCATCTTGATTTTTCTGCGAAATGAGTAATTTTGTTTTTGGATCGAGGTTATACTACGTAATAAATGCAATAAATTAAATATATATGAATACTATAGGCATATACAAATGTAATCTGATTTTGTAAACCAATCAATCAATAATCTTCCATGTAATATGTAGTAAACAATGAATGGGAAAGGATTTTTAAAGAAAACTGTGTTTAATGCAACGATCATTTTTAAAAAAATTAATTTGAATGAATATTTATATACAACTGAAGTAAATTTAGTTTAACGTTAATGCACAACAATGGTAATTGTAATTTGAGTTTGAATATCTATCGCTGCCTTTTGTTAATGTTAGAAAAATGTCCAAACACACATCTGCCATTTCGCTTCTTTCTCCTAAAACTAACTAGAAAACCAAACACTTGTCCTCACTATTTAAAAGTACTATCTCGTGCAATTGTGTTTAACAAATTGTAAAAGCCGTTTGTTAAATTTCCCGTTACTAGTATCTACCACATTAGTGAAATGTAAGTGCGTTATTAATTCGGAAACAAACGGCTAGGTTCGAAAGAAAGTTTGTAGCCAAAGCAGATAAAAACTTGGAAGAGATTTATTTCGATGCATGACTCTTTGCAGATTCTGTTCTTCCTGTTGTAATGCACTCGATACAGTTCTTTACACAACAATGTATCGCAAACAGCATTTAAAAACTAGAACGCTAAAGATTCAATGCTCGCTGACTGGCAACAAAGTACAAACTCGATCACCCGCTCTATTGGCCTTCCTTTGTGAATCTTCCGTAGATAGAAATTAGGAGAATTCTCTACATTGCATTCGAAAAGCCAGAAGTACATGTACCTGGAGTGTACACCGAAAGTGTCGCCAAATTTGGCGATTAGGATGAGGTACCATTATGACCGTAATGTTTAATGGCCTTCTTGTACAACACGTACTCAAGCATTCGTAGATGCATTGCGGGAAAGAAATTCTTGCACTGCCTCTATGTACATACTTAACTTTTGTTTTTACATAATTAATACTAACAAATATTTAGAAATATAAAGTAAATGCTAATTCATTGTTCTGTTGTACTGCAAGTCCACCTGATGGCTGTGTGGTTAGCGCTCTGGAACATGCCAAAAGTGCCGGGTTTAAATCCCGAAGATTTGGACGTGGATGTTTTTGGTGGTTCGGAATCCACGTTAAGCTGTAGGTCCCGGTCTGATTATTCAATGAAGATGGCCGCCTGAAGTTTTTATTCCATGTATTCCTTTGATTTTGTTAATGAATTTTGTAAAAAAGTACATTTTCGACTTTCAGCATTTATATTTTTAAGTTAGGTTGCATGTGAATATCCATCCTTGACAGAAATGAAAAGAATAAAACCCGCAAGTATGAAATTAATTCTTATAGTTTATAATTGAAATGGGTAAACATAGGATAATGAATTTGAACTGCTTATATATGCATAAATAAAATGCGTATTGTGTGTTTTGTCAGTATGCAATAATTGAATAGTGTTGAACGGTCTGTAGTTGTAGTACGAATTGTGTTATTTTCCTGTTTGAAATTGGTATTATAATGAAATGGGATTTTGAATTGTCCGGGAAAAAGAATGTATCTCTGATGAATTTATGTTCGTGTCAGTATTTAGTGATACACCACCAAAAGGTGGATTTCCGCTTTTTTTTATTTATTAATTGATGAAAATGCATATTAAAATCTTCTAATTTTTTTTTTTTTATTCTGTAGAATCCTTGTTTACAATTAAAATTTTAACTGTTTACTTCGAATTGAAATGAAACCTGGAAATTTAATTAAAATGCCTGGAAAAGTCTAGGAACCCTGTGAATTGTTATGGGACACCCTCTTATTGTGTTACAAGCGCTTTTGTAATTAAAATCAATTGATATTCAGAGGTTTGTGACACATGTGTAGCATTATGTATGAACGTTGCAATGAAAGTTACTGGAATATTTGATTGTTTATACAGTAATTATGCTTCAAGTAGCCTATGCTGAAGTCGTTTTAGAACGACTAAAGTAAGTAAGGAAACAAAGTAAGGAAAGCTGATACTTTAAATTTGAATGCCATTCTTAATGTCTTGTCATTGAACTATGAAATTCAATACCAATCAAATTAGTACTTAATCAAAGGATTATTTTGGGATTGGCCAAACTTGATTTCTTATTAAATTATAAGTATACTAGGGGGCTCCGCCCCCTGCTCACTGACGCTCGCCAACCCCCTGGATTGCTATGCAATCCCCTTGGCTAGCTTTGCTCGTCTTAAAGAGAATAGCAATTAAAATATGCTCTAGCATAAAGCTATTTCAGCTGCATAATGCCATGAAACTGAACCTTTTATTATTTATGAAGAGTCGAAATACTTGCCACGTCATTATTCTGTTGCTGTCGAGACGCGTTAAGCAGGGACATTGTGGCAACGTAGTAGAAAGTTCTTGGAAAACAACCAAAGTAAGCAGTTGTGTACATATATTTAAAAAAGATCGGTTATTTAATTGAACAATTACAATTTACGGGCTGCTTTTGTACGAAGCGCCAAAATAATTAAAGTTGCTTATCGAAATTTCTTAACGAAGCAATCATATGTTCACTTAATCTTTTTTGTGATACTTGGAAAATAAAATGAAAGAGTGAAAGGCCAATTATCCAGCATTTAATCAACCGGAATTTTTTTGAAAATCAAATTTGGCGAGAAAATTTAGCCATATTTCGCCAAAAGTTGTTTTTTAAATTTTCATATGAGATTTTGAATTTGAATGGGTTGAAATTTTATTCGTTATTTTGATAGTTTTTAATTCGTAATAGCTGAATTTGCACTGATTAAAGATGAGTATAGGTTCAGATTTACTGAACAACGCCTCTCAGCGATTTTTTTTTTAAATTGGCGATTTAGCGCTGAATGCAACCCGGCGACCTCCAGAACATGTTCCAGCAGATAACTCTTCCGAAAAGTCTGATTTATCCGGAATTCTAATCTAAAAGAAATGTACATATCTTGGATCTATTTATTCTTGCAATCATCGTAACTATTAAATCAATACGTTTTAAATAGGCAATAATTTATATCTGTAAATTGTAATAAGAAAAACAAAATATAGCGAATCCAAGTTGTTGCTGTTGCCAGATGTTATTAGTCAAATTTCAAAAGATATATTGTGATTGGCTGGAAATTCGTGCATTTAGAAGATTGGTGATTGAAGTCGTTGTCATTCTGTTCACAGAAATGAAGCCAAATTTTGACGTTTCGCAAGAGAATTATATATATAGAAGGAATACATTGGAAAAACTACAAATGTTTGTTATTCAGTTACAATAATGATGGGATGTAATAAAAAAAGCTTACAATGGAGGGCTGCAGCAACCTCTACATTTTTTTGAAATTGCCCAACAAAACATGGCAGCAAAACTGAATAGGCTACATTTTTGCGTAAACCCACCAAAACTTCATAAAAAAAATTGCAATGCCTGTACATTTTGAGGAAAACCGAGGTAGTGAGATGTAGCCAATATTATATAGATGAATTTTGTAACAATTTCGAATGTACCGAAAATTGCATTTCCACCAATCGTGAATGAAATATAAAAGGATTCAAACGCGATGCAAATTTGTAATATGGCGTAACTATGTGTGTTGAGTATCATTTGACATTATAAATGAATTGATAAAGTTTTAACAGTCTTAATAAAGCAAATGGCATTGCAATGTATTGAAAGCTACTTAAAATGGAGATTTAGAATTGTAATTTTCAACAAAAGGAACTTGTCAAACCACAAATGACGGGTCTCCGCAACGCTGTGCCACGCAAGTGCATTTAAACGTTTCTTGGTCTCGTCTTGGTTAGTGAACCAGGTACAGTATCATTTCAGTTTCATTAATTTGTAATTTCCATCAAGTTTGTCTTGATACGCTAAATAAATATGTGGGTTCAAATGATATGAAGGGTGCAGATGCATTATGAGCACCTTATGCTTATTTCTGATGAATATTGTTGGGATTATATTAATAATAAACCTTCCTAATATTAAACATTCAATTTGAATTTTGAAAAGGCAAGCAACGGTTATTGTTTTGAAACTGAATGTTGGGAAAGAAAGCGTCGTTATCTCGATCAGGCAATGCATAAGACGCCATTGCTGGATAGTTATGAATATTGTGTGCTATACAATAACATATTCTTAAAAGTAAGCATCGTATCATTAATTTAATATGAATAGGTTCCTTATTTATGCAAGATAACGTGAATATAGATATCCAAATTGGAGTGTTTATCCATTTGAAAATCTTCATTGCGGACCAGTGGCCTTAAAGAAAGTTGACAGCGTATGGGCATACTTTTGTCGAGTTTTAAGTAATTGGGTGTAGGTTTGATAAGGAAATTGTTATGCCATATTGTGCAATGGATATCAATAATACTTGAGCACGATTAGCGGAGTTAATGAAGCGTCGCAAACGTTTTTTATTCCAATTTGATGACATCGACATCGCTGCTTACCTTAACGACGTGGTCATGGTTTACACACTCTTATATCTCCTTTGCATTTCAAAATAAATCCTCGCGGATTGTTGCCTTTTGTAGCGCAACTTTCGTACTTTTTGAATATAACTTGCAACAGTTTGGCTTTGTAGGAGGAACGTGGCAAAAGCGATGCGAGTTGTTGTAAATATCCACTTGTTGTCCGTATGCAGTGCTTGCGTAGAGGCTTGTTTCGTGCTTTTCTTGCGTCTTGCACGTTGCACTATTTATGGATCCGATTGAAGAATTTTGAAGCCCGTTTATTCCTCTTCCGATTGGTACTATGTAGAAAGGTGAGAGAAGCGTCGTTTATTTGCAAGTTCCAAATCAATGCTTCGATGTGTTTCTCCGATCTCGATCCGTTGTGCTTGTTCTGGATCCGTTGTGAAGTATTTCATCTCGATCCGTTGTGCTTTGATTGAGATTTGAATTAATTCGAAGTCGAGATTTATTTCTAGTTTTGATATGTTTCTAAGTGGAAAATTATTTCTAAGTCGAAAAATATTTCAAAGTCGTAACAAATTTCAAAGTTCAAAAATGAAAATAGTTCTAAGTGGAGAATTATTTCTAAGTGGGAAACGCTTTTAGATTCTATGTCCCGCTGATGCGGCGTAAGTACGCAAGTCGCGTCGAGTGAACCGGCGGCGAAAGACACTTTGTGCGGCATGACGAAATCGCGTCCAGCATGCAAGCAAGATTGCGTGTCGGAAACGACTGCAGTTCCGACAAAATAGGCCGAAGTGGTGGTAGTTGGTAAAAAATCGGAAAAAGCTGTGGATATGCTGCGCCTTATATATGTGGACACCTGTGTCTGCTAGGCGAGCCGATCGAACACGTTCTGTGTTGGAGACTCTCGCCGCTTCCAAATTGTCTCGGCCTCTGTGCGAGCCTCTCGACCTCCGCGTCGAGCAGGTGTAACGCAGTCGCAATGAACGAAGAAAAGGGTTCTCTGCCATTGTGCCCTACGCACCGAAAAAGCTCGACGCCTCCGAAAACTCGCCCCGCTGCGAAACGAGCAGTCGGGGACGTCGTGAGTACCGAACCGTCTAGAGAATGACATGTTAAAAATTCGATTCGAGAAGTGACGCGGGGCCCATCTCGGGCCTCCCGCGGCCCGCCGACACGTGGGCCGCGACTCGAAGAATTGGATTCGGCGGAGAAATCCCCGAACGAAAAGTTTCCACCCTCGAAAGCGGGTCGGTTACGAAAGATACCTGGTTGATCCTGCCAGTAGTCATATGCTTGTCTCAAAGATTAAGCCATGCATGTCTAAGTACATGCCGTATTAAGGCGAAACCGCGAATGGCTCATTAAATCAGTTATGGTTCCTTGGATCGTACTTTACTACTTGGATAACTGTGGCAATTCTAGAGCTAATACATGCAGCAGAGCTCCGACCTTCGGGGACGAGCGCTTTTATTAGACCAAAACCAATCGGGCCTCGTGTCCGTGAACTGTGGTGACTCTGTATAACTTTGGGCTGATCGCACGGGCTCGTCCCGGCGACGTATCTTTCAAGTGTCTGCCTTATCAACTGTCGATGGTAGGTTACGCGCCTACCATGGTTGTAACGGGTGACGGGGAATCAGGGTTCGATTCCGGAGAGGGAGCCTGAGAAACGGCTACCACATCCAAGGAAGGCAGCAGGCGCGCAAATTACCCACTCCCGGAACGGGGAGGTAGTGACGAAAAATAACAATACGGGACTCTTTTGAGACCCCGTAATTGGAATGAGTACACTCTAAATCCTTTAACGATTATCCATTGGAGGGCAAGTCTAGTGCCAGCAGCCGCGGTAATTCTAGCTCCAATAGCGTATATTAAAGTTGTTGCGGTTAAAAAGCTCGTAGTTGGATCTCAGTTCCAGACGGACGGTCCGCCTACCGGCGGTCACTGTCCGTTCTGAACAGGCCAGCCGGTTTCCCCTGATGATCTTCACCGGTTGTCTCGGGTGACCGGCAAGTTTACTTTGAAAAAATTAGAGTGCTCAAAGCAGGCGCGACGCCTGGATAATGGTGCATGGAATAATGGAATAGGACCTCGGTTCTATTTTGTTGGTTTTCGGAACGCGAGGTAATGATTAAGAGGGACAGACGGGGGCATCCGTACTGCGACGCTAGAGGTGAAATTCTTGGACCGTCGCAAGACGAACTACTGCGAAAGCATTTGCCAAAGGCGATCAGATACCGCCCTAGTTCTAACCATAAACGATGCCAGCCAGCGATCCGGCTGTGTTCCTCAAATGACACGCCGGGCAGCTTCCGGGAAACCAAAGCTTTTGGGTTCCGGGGGAAGTATGGTTGCAAAGCTGAAACTTAAAGGAATTGACGGAAGGCCACACAAGGTGTGGAGCCTGCGGCTTAATTTGACTCAACACGCGAAAACTCACCTGGCCCGGACACAGGAAGGATTGACAGATTGAGAGCTCTTTCTTGATTCTGTGGGTGGTGGTGCATGGCCGCTCTTAGTTGGTGGAGCGATTTGTCTGGTTAATTCCGTTAACGAACGAGACTCTAGCCTGCTAA
>CAXBTE010000037.1:35000-42500 GCA_963978545.1 Linyphia triangularis
TTAACTAAAATTTCTCCCGATGTGCAGTGCCGCTCGAGAAATATCTTTTTACATGTAAATTTATATTTTAACCACCAGGTGGTGGAGCTTTGTAATTGTTTAAAAGACTTATATTTTTATGCTGGAGGAGACGATAATAAATATTTGGGCTATAATGAATGTCTCATTTGATAAAAGTTATATGACGAGCGTTGTAATGACTGATGTTTGTATATTTTTCAGGTTTTCCCTGGATGAAGAAGGAAAAACTTCGGCTGTTTCTGTGAATTTGTGTTTCATCTTGATTTTTCTGCGAAATGAGTAATTTTGTTTTTGGATCGAGGTTATACTACGTAATAAATGCAATAAATTAAATATATATGAATACTATAGGCATATACAAATGTAATCTGATTTTGTAAACCAATCAATCAATAATCTTCCATGTAATATGTAGTAAACAATGAATGGGAAAGGATTTTTAAAGAAAACTGTGTTTAATGCAACGATCATTTTTAAAAAAATTAATTTGAATGAATATTTATATACAACTGAAGTAAATTTAGTTTAACGTTAATGCACAACAATGGTAATTGTAATTTGAGTTTGAATATCTATCGCTGCCTTTTGTTAATGTTAGAAAAATGTCCAAACACACATCTGCCATTTCGCTTCTTTCTCCTAAAACTAACTAGAAAACCAAACACTTGTCCTCACTATTTAAAAGTACTATCTCGTGCAATTGTGTTTAACAAATTGTAAAAGCCGTTTGTTAAATTTCCCGTTACTAGTATCTACCACATTAGTGAAATGTAAGTGCGTTATTAATTCGGAAACAAACGGCTAGGTTCGAAAGAAAGTTTGTAGCCAAAGCAGATAAAAACTTGGAAGAGATTTATTTCGATGCATGACTCTTTGCAGATTCTGTTCTTCCTGTTGTAATGCACTCGATACAGTTCTTTACACAACAATGTATCGCAAACAGCATTTAAAAACTAGAACGCTAAAGATTCAATGCTCGCTGACTGGCAACAAAGTACAAACTCGATCACCCGCTCTATTGGCCTTCCTTTGTGAATCTTCCGTAGATAGAAATTAGGAGAATTCTCTACATTGCATTCGAAAAGCCAGAAGTACATGTACCTGGAGTGTACACCGAAAGTGTCGCCAAATTTGGCGATTAGGATGAGGTACCATTATGACCGTAATGTTTAATGGCCTTCTTGTACAACACGTACTCAAGCATTCGTAGATGCATTGCGGGAAAGAAATTCTTGCACTGCCTCTATGTACATACTTAACTTTTGTTTTTACATAATTAATACTAACAAATATTTAGAAATATAAAGTAAATGCTAATTCATTGTTCTGTTGTACTGCAAGTCCACCTGATGGCTGTGTGGTTAGCGCTCTGGAACATGCCAAAAGTGCCGGGTTTAAATCCCGAAGATTTGGACGTGGATGTTTTTGGTGGTTCGGAATCCACGTTAAGCTGTAGGTCCCGGTCTGATTATTCAATGAAGATGGCCGCCTGAAGTTTTTATTCCATGTATTCCTTTGATTTTGTTAATGAATTTTGTAAAAAAGTACATTTTCGACTTTCAGCATTTATATTTTTAAGTTAGGTTGCATGTGAATATCCATCCTTGACAGAAATGAAAAGAATAAAACCCGCAAGTATGAAATTAATTCTTATAGTTTATAATTGAAATGGGTAAACATAGGATAATGAATTTGAACTGCTTATATATGCATAAATAAAATGCGTATTGTGTGTTTTGTCAGTATGCAATAATTGAATAGTGTTGAACGGTCTGTAGTTGTAGTACGAATTGTGTTATTTTCCTGTTTGAAATTGGTATTATAATGAAATGGGATTTTGAATTGTCCGGGAAAAAGAATGTATCTCTGATGAATTTATGTTCGTGTCAGTATTTAGTGATACACCACCAAAAGGTGGATTTCCGCTTTTTTTTATTTATTAATTGATGAAAATGCATATTAAAATCTTCTAATTTTTTTTTTTTTATTCTGTAGAATCCTTGTTTACAATTAAAATTTTAACTGTTTACTTCGAATTGAAATGAAACCTGGAAATTTAATTAAAATGCCTGGAAAAGTCTAGGAACCCTGTGAATTGTTATGGGACACCCTCTTATTGTGTTACAAGCGCTTTTGTAATTAAAATCAATTGATATTCAGAGGTTTGTGACACATGTGTAGCATTATGTATGAACGTTGCAATGAAAGTTACTGGAATATTTGATTGTTTATACAGTAATTATGCTTCAAGTAGCCTATGCTGAAGTCGTTTTAGAACGACTAAAGTAAGTAAGGAAACAAAGTAAGGAAAGCTGATACTTTAAATTTGAATGCCATTCTTAATGTCTTGTCATTGAACTATGAAATTCAATACCAATCAAATTAGTACTTAATCAAAGGATTATTTTGGGATTGGCCAAACTTGATTTCTTATTAAATTATAAGTATACTAGGGGGCTCCGCCCCCTGCTCACTGACGCTCGCCAACCCCCTGGATTGCTATGCAATCCCCTTGGCTAGCTTTGCTCGTCTTAAAGAGAATAGCAATTAAAATATGCTCTAGCATAAAGCTATTTCAGCTGCATAATGCCATGAAACTGAACCTTTTATTATTTATGAAGAGTCGAAATACTTGCCACGTCATTATTCTGTTGCTGTCGAGACGCGTTAAGCAGGGACATTGTGGCAACGTAGTAGAAAGTTCTTGGAAAACAACCAAAGTAAGCAGTTGTGTACATATATTTAAAAAAGATCGGTTATTTAATTGAACAATTACAATTTACGGGCTGCTTTTGTACGAAGCGCCAAAATAATTAAAGTTGCTTATCGAAATTTCTTAACGAAGCAATCATATGTTCACTTAATCTTTTTTGTGATACTTGGAAAATAAAATGAAAGAGTGAAAGGCCAATTATCCAGCATTTAATCAACCGGAATTTTTTTGAAAATCAAATTTGGCGAGAAAATTTAGCCATATTTCGCCAAAAGTTGTTTTTTAAATTTTCATATGAGATTTTGAATTTGAATGGGTTGAAATTTTATTCGTTATTTTGATAGTTTTTAATTCGTAATAGCTGAATTTGCACTGATTAAAGATGAGTATAGGTTCAGATTTACTGAACAACGCCTCTCAGCGATTTTTTTTTTAAATTGGCGATTTAGCGCTGAATGCAACCCGGCGACCTCCAGAACATGTTCCAGCAGATAACTCTTCCGAAAAGTCTGATTTATCCGGAATTCTAATCTAAAAGAAATGTACATATCTTGGATCTATTTATTCTTGCAATCATCGTAACTATTAAATCAATACGTTTTAAATAGGCAATAATTTATATCTGTAAATTGTAATAAGAAAAACAAAATATAGCGAATCCAAGTTGTTGCTGTTGCCAGATGTTATTAGTCAAATTTCAAAAGATATATTGTGATTGGCTGGAAATTCGTGCATTTAGAAGATTGGTGATTGAAGTCGTTGTCATTCTGTTCACAGAAATGAAGCCAAATTTTGACGTTTCGCAAGAGAATTATATATATAGAAGGAATACATTGGAAAAACTACAAATGTTTGTTATTCAGTTACAATAATGATGGGATGTAATAAAAAAAGCTTACAATGGAGGGCTGCAGCAACCTCTACATTTTTTTGAAATTGCCCAACAAAACATGGCAGCAAAACTGAATAGGCTACATTTTTGCGTAAACCCACCAAAACTTCATAAAAAAAATTGCAATGCCTGTACATTTTGAGGAAAACCGAGGTAGTGAGATGTAGCCAATATTATATAGATGAATTTTGTAACAATTTCGAATGTACCGAAAATTGCATTTCCACCAATCGTGAATGAAATATAAAAGGATTCAAACGCGATGCAAATTTGTAATATGGCGTAACTATGTGTGTTGAGTATCATTTGACATTATAAATGAATTGATAAAGTTTTAACAGTCTTAATAAAGCAAATGGCATTGCAATGTATTGAAAGCTACTTAAAATGGAGATTTAGAATTGTAATTTTCAACAAAAGGAACTTGTCAAACCACAAATGACGGGTCTCCGCAACGCTGTGCCACGCAAGTGCATTTAAACGTTTCTTGGTCTCGTCTTGGTTAGTGAACCAGGTACAGTATCATTTCAGTTTCATTAATTTGTAATTTCCATCAAGTTTGTCTTGATACGCTAAATAAATATGTGGGTTCAAATGATATGAAGGGTGCAGATGCATTATGAGCACCTTATGCTTATTTCTGATGAATATTGTTGGGATTATATTAATAATAAACCTTCCTAATATTAAACATTCAATTTGAATTTTGAAAAGGCAAGCAACGGTTATTGTTTTGAAACTGAATGTTGGGAAAGAAAGCGTCGTTATCTCGATCAGGCAATGCATAAGACGCCATTGCTGGATAGTTATGAATATTGTGTGCTATACAATAACATATTCTTAAAAGTAAGCATCGTATCATTAATTTAATATGAATAGGTTCCTTATTTATGCAAGATAACGTGAATATAGATATCCAAATTGGAGTGTTTATCCATTTGAAAATCTTCATTGCGGACCAGTGGCCTTAAAGAAAGTTGACAGCGTATGGGCATACTTTTGTCGAGTTTTAAGTAATTGGGTGTAGGTTTGATAAGGAAATTGTTATGCCATATTGTGCAATGGATATCAATAATACTTGAGCACGATTAGCGGAGTTAATGAAGCGTCGCAAACGTTTTTTATTCCAATTTGATGACATCGACATCGCTGCTTACCTTAACGACGTGGTCATGGTTTACACACTCTTATATCTCCTTTGCATTTCAAAATAAATCCTCGCGGATTGTTGCCTTTTGTAGCGCAACTTTCGTACTTTTTGAATATAACTTGCAACAGTTTGGCTTTGTAGGAGGAACGTGGCAAAAGCGATGCGAGTTGTTGTAAATATCCACTTGTTGTCCGTATGCAGTGCTTGCGTAGAGGCTTGTTTCGTGCTTTTCTTGCGTCTTGCACGTTGCACTATTTATGGATCCGATTGAAGAATTTTGAAGCCCGTTTATTCCTCTTCCGATTGGTACTATGTAGAAAGGTGAGAGAAGCGTCGTTTATTTGCAAGTTCCAAATCAATGCTTCGATGTGTTTCTCCGATCTCGATCCGTTGTGCTTGTTCTGGATCCGTTGTGAAGTATTTCATCTCGATCCGTTGTGCTTTGATTGAGATTTGAATTAATTCGAAGTCGAGATTTATTTCTAGTTTTGATATGTTTCTAAGTGGAAAATTATTTCTAAGTCGAAAAATATTTCAAAGTCGTAACAAATTTCAAAGTTCAAAAATGAAAATAGTTCTAAGTGGAGAATTATTTCTAAGTGGGAAACGCTTTTAGATTCTATGTCCCGCTGATGCGGCGTAAGTACGCAAGTCGCGTCGAGTGAACCGGCGGCGAAAGACACTTTGTGCGGCATGACGAAATCGCGTCCAGCATGCAAGCAAGATTGCGTGTCGGAAACGACTGCAGTTCCGACAAAATAGGCCGAAGTGGTGGTAGTTGGTAAAAAATCGGAAAAAGCTGTGGATATGCTGCGCCTTATATATGTGGACACCTGTGTCTGCTAGGCGAGCCGATCGAACACGTTCTGTGTTGGAGACTCTCGCCGCTTCCAAATTGTCTCGGCCTCTGTGCGAGCCTCTCGACCTCCGCGTCGAGCAGGTGTAACGCAGTCGCAATGAACGAAGAAAAGGGTTCTCTGCCATTGTGCCCTACGCACCGAAAAAGCTCGACGCCTCCGAAAACTCGCCCCGCTGCGAAACGAGCAGTCGGGGACGTCGTGAGTACCGAACCGTCTAGAGAATGACATGTTAAAAATTCGATTCGAGAAGTGACGCGGGGCCCATCTCGGGCCTCCCGCGGCCCGCCGACACGTGGGCCGCGACTCGAAGAATTGGATTCGGCGGAGAAATCCCCGAACGAAAAGTTTCCACCCTCGAAAGCGGGTCGGTTACGAAAGATACCTGGTTGATCCTGCCAGTAGTCATATGCTTGTCTCAAAGATTAAGCCATGCATGTCTAAGTACATGCCGTATTAAGGCGAAACCGCGAATGGCTCATTAAATCAGTTATGGTTCCTTGGATCGTACTTTACTACTTGGATAACTGTGGCAATTCTAGAGCTAATACATGCAGCAGAGCTCCGACCTTCGGGGACGAGCGCTTTTATTAGACCAAAACCAATCGGGCCTCGTGTCCGTGAACTGTGGTGACTCTGTATAACTTTGGGCTGATCGCACGGGCTCGTCCCGGCGACGTATCTTTCAAGTGTCTGCCTTATCAACTGTCGATGGTAGGTTACGCGCCTACCATGGTTGTAACGGGTGACGGGGAATCAGGGTTCGATTCCGGAGAGGGAGCCTGAGAAACGGCTACCACATCCAAGGAAGGCAGCAGGCGCGCAAATTACCCACTCCCGGAACGGGGAGGTAGTGACGAAAAATAACAATACGGGACTCTTTTGAGACCCCGTAATTGGAATGAGTACACTCTAAATCCTTTAACGATTATCCATTGGAGGGCAAGTCTAGTGCCAGCAGCCGCGGTAATTCTAGCTCCAATAGCGTATATTAAAGTTGTTGCGGTTAAAAAGCTCGTAGTTGGATCTCAGTTCCAGACGGACGGTCCGCCTACCGGCGGTCACTGTCCGTTCTGAACAGGCCAGCCGGTTTCCCCTGATGATCTTCACCGGTTGTCTCGGGTGACCGGCAAGTTTACTTTGAAAAAATTAGAGTGCTCAAAGCAGGCGCGACGCCTGGATAATGGTGCATGGAATAATGGAATAGGACCTCGGTTCTATTTTGTTGGTTTTCGGAACGCGAGGTAATGATTAAGAGGGACAGACGGGGGCATCCGTACTGCGACGCTAGAGGTGAAATTCTTGGACCGTCGCAAGACGAACTACTGCGAAAGCATTTGCCAAAGGCGATCAGATACCGCCCTAGTTCTAACCATAAACGATGCCAGCCAGCGATCCGGCTGTGTTCCTCAAATGACACGCCGGGCAGCTTCCGGGAAACCAAAGCTTTTGGGTTCCGGGGGAAGTATGGTTGCAAAGCTGAAACTTAAAGGAATTGACGGAAGGCCACACAAGGTGTGGAGCCTGCGGCTTAATTTGACTCAACACGCGAAAACTCACCTGGCCCGGACACAGGAAGGATTGACAGATTGAGAGCTCTTTCTTGATTCTGTGGGTGGTGGTGCATGGCCGCTCTTAGTTGGTGGAGCGATTTGTCTGGTTAATTCCGTTAACGAACGAGACTCTAGCCTGCTAAATAGACGTTCCGATCCTCCGAGTCGGACGTTCTTCTTAGAGGGACGGGCGGCGTTTAGCCGCACGAAACAGAGCAATAGCAGGTCTGTGATGCCCTTTGATGTCCGGGGCCGCACGCGCGCTACATTGAAGGAACCAGCGTGTGCTTTCCCTGTCCGACAGGACTGGGTAA
>CAXBTE010000037.1:52500-70000 GCA_963978545.1 Linyphia triangularis
TTAAAGGACTATAGTAATTGTTAACTAAAATTTCTCCCGATGTGCAGTGCCGCTCGAGAAATATCTTTTTACATGTAAATTTATATTTTAACCACCAGGTGGTGGAGCTTTGTAATTGTTTAAAAGACTTATATTTTTATGCTGGAGGAGACGATAATAAATATTTGGGCTATAATGAATGTCTCATTTGATAAAAGTTATATGACGAGCGTTGTAATGACTGATGTTTGTATATTTTTCAGGTTTTCCCTGGATGAAGAAGGAAAAACTTCGGCTGTTTCTGTGAATTTGTGTTTCATCTTGATTTTTCTGCGAAATGAGTAATTTTGTTTTTGGATCGAGGTTATACTACGTAATAAATGCAATAAATTAAATATATATGAATACTATAGGCATATACAAATGTAATCTGATTTTGTAAACCAATCAATCAATAATCTTCCATGTAATATGTAGTAAACAATGAATGGGAAAGGATTTTTAAAGAAAACTGTGTTTAATGCAACGATCATTTTTAAAAAAATTAATTTGAATGAATATTTATATACAACTGAAGTAAATTTAGTTTAACGTTAATGCACAACAATGGTAATTGTAATTTGAGTTTGAATATCTATCGCTGCCTTTTGTTAATGTTAGAAAAATGTCCAAACACACATCTGCCATTTCGCTTCTTTCTCCTAAAACTAACTAGAAAACCAAACACTTGTCCTCACTATTTAAAAGTACTATCTCGTGCAATTGTGTTTAACAAATTGTAAAAGCCGTTTGTTAAATTTCCCGTTACTAGTATCTACCACATTAGTGAAATGTAAGTGCGTTATTAATTCGGAAACAAACGGCTAGGTTCGAAAGAAAGTTTGTAGCCAAAGCAGATAAAAACTTGGAAGAGATTTATTTCGATGCATGACTCTTTGCAGATTCTGTTCTTCCTGTTGTAATGCACTCGATACAGTTCTTTACACAACAATGTATCGCAAACAGCATTTAAAAACTAGAACGCTAAAGATTCAATGCTCGCTGACTGGCAACAAAGTACAAACTCGATCACCCGCTCTATTGGCCTTCCTTTGTGAATCTTCCGTAGATAGAAATTAGGAGAATTCTCTACATTGCATTCGAAAAGCCAGAAGTACATGTACCTGGAGTGTACACCGAAAGTGTCGCCAAATTTGGCGATTAGGATGAGGTACCATTATGACCGTAATGTTTAATGGCCTTCTTGTACAACACGTACTCAAGCATTCGTAGATGCATTGCGGGAAAGAAATTCTTGCACTGCCTCTATGTACATACTTAACTTTTGTTTTTACATAATTAATACTAACAAATATTTAGAAATATAAAGTAAATGCTAATTCATTGTTCTGTTGTACTGCAAGTCCACCTGATGGCTGTGTGGTTAGCGCTCTGGAACATGCCAAAAGTGCCGGGTTTAAATCCCGAAGATTTGGACGTGGATGTTTTTGGTGGTTCGGAATCCACGTTAAGCTGTAGGTCCCGGTCTGATTATTCAATGAAGATGGCCGCCTGAAGTTTTTATTCCATGTATTCCTTTGATTTTGTTAATGAATTTTGTAAAAAAGTACATTTTCGACTTTCAGCATTTATATTTTTAAGTTAGGTTGCATGTGAATATCCATCCTTGACAGAAATGAAAAGAATAAAACCCGCAAGTATGAAATTAATTCTTATAGTTTATAATTGAAATGGGTAAACATAGGATAATGAATTTGAACTGCTTATATATGCATAAATAAAATGCGTATTGTGTGTTTTGTCAGTATGCAATAATTGAATAGTGTTGAACGGTCTGTAGTTGTAGTACGAATTGTGTTATTTTCCTGTTTGAAATTGGTATTATAATGAAATGGGATTTTGAATTGTCCGGGAAAAAGAATGTATCTCTGATGAATTTATGTTCGTGTCAGTATTTAGTGATACACCACCAAAAGGTGGATTTCCGCTTTTTTTTATTTATTAATTGATGAAAATGCATATTAAAATCTTCTAATTTTTTTTTTTTTATTCTGTAGAATCCTTGTTTACAATTAAAATTTTAACTGTTTACTTCGAATTGAAATGAAACCTGGAAATTTAATTAAAATGCCTGGAAAAGTCTAGGAACCCTGTGAATTGTTATGGGACACCCTCTTATTGTGTTACAAGCGCTTTTGTAATTAAAATCAATTGATATTCAGAGGTTTGTGACACATGTGTAGCATTATGTATGAACGTTGCAATGAAAGTTACTGGAATATTTGATTGTTTATACAGTAATTATGCTTCAAGTAGCCTATGCTGAAGTCGTTTTAGAACGACTAAAGTAAGTAAGGAAACAAAGTAAGGAAAGCTGATACTTTAAATTTGAATGCCATTCTTAATGTCTTGTCATTGAACTATGAAATTCAATACCAATCAAATTAGTACTTAATCAAAGGATTATTTTGGGATTGGCCAAACTTGATTTCTTATTAAATTATAAGTATACTAGGGGGCTCCGCCCCCTGCTCACTGACGCTCGCCAACCCCCTGGATTGCTATGCAATCCCCTTGGCTAGCTTTGCTCGTCTTAAAGAGAATAGCAATTAAAATATGCTCTAGCATAAAGCTATTTCAGCTGCATAATGCCATGAAACTGAACCTTTTATTATTTATGAAGAGTCGAAATACTTGCCACGTCATTATTCTGTTGCTGTCGAGACGCGTTAAGCAGGGACATTGTGGCAACGTAGTAGAAAGTTCTTGGAAAACAACCAAAGTAAGCAGTTGTGTACATATATTTAAAAAAGATCGGTTATTTAATTGAACAATTACAATTTACGGGCTGCTTTTGTACGAAGCGCCAAAATAATTAAAGTTGCTTATCGAAATTTCTTAACGAAGCAATCATATGTTCACTTAATCTTTTTTGTGATACTTGGAAAATAAAATGAAAGAGTGAAAGGCCAATTATCCAGCATTTAATCAACCGGAATTTTTTTGAAAATCAAATTTGGCGAGAAAATTTAGCCATATTTCGCCAAAAGTTGTTTTTTAAATTTTCATATGAGATTTTGAATTTGAATGGGTTGAAATTTTATTCGTTATTTTGATAGTTTTTAATTCGTAATAGCTGAATTTGCACTGATTAAAGATGAGTATAGGTTCAGATTTACTGAACAACGCCTCTCAGCGATTTTTTTTTTAAATTGGCGATTTAGCGCTGAATGCAACCCGGCGACCTCCAGAACATGTTCCAGCAGATAACTCTTCCGAAAAGTCTGATTTATCCGGAATTCTAATCTAAAAGAAATGTACATATCTTGGATCTATTTATTCTTGCAATCATCGTAACTATTAAATCAATACGTTTTAAATAGGCAATAATTTATATCTGTAAATTGTAATAAGAAAAACAAAATATAGCGAATCCAAGTTGTTGCTGTTGCCAGATGTTATTAGTCAAATTTCAAAAGATATATTGTGATTGGCTGGAAATTCGTGCATTTAGAAGATTGGTGATTGAAGTCGTTGTCATTCTGTTCACAGAAATGAAGCCAAATTTTGACGTTTCGCAAGAGAATTATATATATAGAAGGAATACATTGGAAAAACTACAAATGTTTGTTATTCAGTTACAATAATGATGGGATGTAATAAAAAAAGCTTACAATGGAGGGCTGCAGCAACCTCTACATTTTTTTGAAATTGCCCAACAAAACATGGCAGCAAAACTGAATAGGCTACATTTTTGCGTAAACCCACCAAAACTTCATAAAAAAAATTGCAATGCCTGTACATTTTGAGGAAAACCGAGGTAGTGAGATGTAGCCAATATTATATAGATGAATTTTGTAACAATTTCGAATGTACCGAAAATTGCATTTCCACCAATCGTGAATGAAATATAAAAGGATTCAAACGCGATGCAAATTTGTAATATGGCGTAACTATGTGTGTTGAGTATCATTTGACATTATAAATGAATTGATAAAGTTTTAACAGTCTTAATAAAGCAAATGGCATTGCAATGTATTGAAAGCTACTTAAAATGGAGATTTAGAATTGTAATTTTCAACAAAAGGAACTTGTCAAACCACAAATGACGGGTCTCCGCAACGCTGTGCCACGCAAGTGCATTTAAACGTTTCTTGGTCTCGTCTTGGTTAGTGAACCAGGTACAGTATCATTTCAGTTTCATTAATTTGTAATTTCCATCAAGTTTGTCTTGATACGCTAAATAAATATGTGGGTTCAAATGATATGAAGGGTGCAGATGCATTATGAGCACCTTATGCTTATTTCTGATGAATATTGTTGGGATTATATTAATAATAAACCTTCCTAATATTAAACATTCAATTTGAATTTTGAAAAGGCAAGCAACGGTTATTGTTTTGAAACTGAATGTTGGGAAAGAAAGCGTCGTTATCTCGATCAGGCAATGCATAAGACGCCATTGCTGGATAGTTATGAATATTGTGTGCTATACAATAACATATTCTTAAAAGTAAGCATCGTATCATTAATTTAATATGAATAGGTTCCTTATTTATGCAAGATAACGTGAATATAGATATCCAAATTGGAGTGTTTATCCATTTGAAAATCTTCATTGCGGACCAGTGGCCTTAAAGAAAGTTGACAGCGTATGGGCATACTTTTGTCGAGTTTTAAGTAATTGGGTGTAGGTTTGATAAGGAAATTGTTATGCCATATTGTGCAATGGATATCAATAATACTTGAGCACGATTAGCGGAGTTAATGAAGCGTCGCAAACGTTTTTTATTCCAATTTGATGACATCGACATCGCTGCTTACCTTAACGACGTGGTCATGGTTTACACACTCTTATATCTCCTTTGCATTTCAAAATAAATCCTCGCGGATTGTTGCCTTTTGTAGCGCAACTTTCGTACTTTTTGAATATAACTTGCAACAGTTTGGCTTTGTAGGAGGAACGTGGCAAAAGCGATGCGAGTTGTTGTAAATATCCACTTGTTGTCCGTATGCAGTGCTTGCGTAGAGGCTTGTTTCGTGCTTTTCTTGCGTCTTGCACGTTGCACTATTTATGGATCCGATTGAAGAATTTTGAAGCCCGTTTATTCCTCTTCCGATTGGTACTATGTAGAAAGGTGAGAGAAGCGTCGTTTATTTGCAAGTTCCAAATCAATGCTTCGATGTGTTTCTCCGATCTCGATCCGTTGTGCTTGTTCTGGATCCGTTGTGAAGTATTTCATCTCGATCCGTTGTGCTTTGATTGAGATTTGAATTAATTCGAAGTCGAGATTTATTTCTAGTTTTGATATGTTTCTAAGTGGAAAATTATTTCTAAGTCGAAAAATATTTCAAAGTCGTAACAAATTTCAAAGTTCAAAAATGAAAATAGTTCTAAGTGGAGAATTATTTCTAAGTGGGAAACGCTTTTAGATTCTATGTCCCGCTGATGCGGCGTAAGTACGCAAGTCGCGTCGAGTGAACCGGCGGCGAAAGACACTTTGTGCGGCATGACGAAATCGCGTCCAGCATGCAAGCAAGATTGCGTGTCGGAAACGACTGCAGTTCCGACAAAATAGGCCGAAGTGGTGGTAGTTGGTAAAAAATCGGAAAAAGCTGTGGATATGCTGCGCCTTATATATGTGGACACCTGTGTCTGCTAGGCGAGCCGATCGAACACGTTCTGTGTTGGAGACTCTCGCCGCTTCCAAATTGTCTCGGCCTCTGTGCGAGCCTCTCGACCTCCGCGTCGAGCAGGTGTAACGCAGTCGCAATGAACGAAGAAAAGGGTTCTCTGCCATTGTGCCCTACGCACCGAAAAAGCTCGACGCCTCCGAAAACTCGCCCCGCTGCGAAACGAGCAGTCGGGGACGTCGTGAGTACCGAACCGTCTAGAGAATGACATGTTAAAAATTCGATTCGAGAAGTGACGCGGGGCCCATCTCGGGCCTCCCGCGGCCCGCCGACACGTGGGCCGCGACTCGAAGAATTGGATTCGGCGGAGAAATCCCCGAACGAAAAGTTTCCACCCTCGAAAGCGGGTCGGTTACGAAAGATACCTGGTTGATCCTGCCAGTAGTCATATGCTTGTCTCAAAGATTAAGCCATGCATGTCTAAGTACATGCCGTATTAAGGCGAAACCGCGAATGGCTCATTAAATCAGTTATGGTTCCTTGGATCGTACTTTACTACTTGGATAACTGTGGCAATTCTAGAGCTAATACATGCAGCAGAGCTCCGACCTTCGGGGACGAGCGCTTTTATTAGACCAAAACCAATCGGGCCTCGTGTCCGTGAACTGTGGTGACTCTGTATAACTTTGGGCTGATCGCACGGGCTCGTCCCGGCGACGTATCTTTCAAGTGTCTGCCTTATCAACTGTCGATGGTAGGTTACGCGCCTACCATGGTTGTAACGGGTGACGGGGAATCAGGGTTCGATTCCGGAGAGGGAGCCTGAGAAACGGCTACCACATCCAAGGAAGGCAGCAGGCGCGCAAATTACCCACTCCCGGAACGGGGAGGTAGTGACGAAAAATAACAATACGGGACTCTTTTGAGACCCCGTAATTGGAATGAGTACACTCTAAATCCTTTAACGATTATCCATTGGAGGGCAAGTCTAGTGCCAGCAGCCGCGGTAATTCTAGCTCCAATAGCGTATATTAAAGTTGTTGCGGTTAAAAAGCTCGTAGTTGGATCTCAGTTCCAGACGGACGGTCCGCCTACCGGCGGTCACTGTCCGTTCTGAACAGGCCAGCCGGTTTCCCCTGATGATCTTCACCGGTTGTCTCGGGTGACCGGCAAGTTTACTTTGAAAAAATTAGAGTGCTCAAAGCAGGCGCGACGCCTGGATAATGGTGCATGGAATAATGGAATAGGACCTCGGTTCTATTTTGTTGGTTTTCGGAACGCGAGGTAATGATTAAGAGGGACAGACGGGGGCATCCGTACTGCGACGCTAGAGGTGAAATTCTTGGACCGTCGCAAGACGAACTACTGCGAAAGCATTTGCCAAAGGCGATCAGATACCGCCCTAGTTCTAACCATAAACGATGCCAGCCAGCGATCCGGCTGTGTTCCTCAAATGACACGCCGGGCAGCTTCCGGGAAACCAAAGCTTTTGGGTTCCGGGGGAAGTATGGTTGCAAAGCTGAAACTTAAAGGAATTGACGGAAGGCCACACAAGGTGTGGAGCCTGCGGCTTAATTTGACTCAACACGCGAAAACTCACCTGGCCCGGACACAGGAAGGATTGACAGATTGAGAGCTCTTTCTTGATTCTGTGGGTGGTGGTGCATGGCCGCTCTTAGTTGGTGGAGCGATTTGTCTGGTTAATTCCGTTAACGAACGAGACTCTAGCCTGCTAAATAGACGTTCCGATCCTCCGAGTCGGACGTTCTTCTTAGAGGGACGGGCGGCGTTTAGCCGCACGAAACAGAGCAATAGCAGGTCTGTGATGCCCTTTGATGTCCGGGGCCGCACGCGCGCTACATTGAAGGAACCAGCGTGTGCTTTCCCTGTCCGACAGGACTGGGTAACCCGTTGAACCTCCTTCGTGCTGGGGATAGCAAATTGGACTGCCCAGACCGGAGAACTCGCCCAGAAGGGCTTAGAGCTTTTGTTTCTCCGGCCGGGTAAAAAGTGGCACCACCAGCACGAGAGGAAGCCCCCCGGGCGCCCCGGCACTGCCGGATCAGATTTATTTAAAATTTAGGGATTTTTTACATGGGGTGTATATGTATATTAAAAATAAAAATTGTATATTAAAAGACAGTCATTATAAAATACTAGGTGGTGGATAAAAGGATAAAATTACACATTAGTATATTCACAAAAGGATAAAATTTCTCAGGGTTGGCAACTATACATCTTTCTTTAACGAAAACAAAACAACTCCAACGAATAGATAACAAAAGAACACAAAAACTCAAAAGGACAACCACAAGGACTATATACAAGAGTTAAAACTTTAAACAGGAATTAGAAAGTTCTCTAGTTATTATTCTTATATAAAAAATTCTCCAAAAATCAAAAATCAATAAAATCAATTATGAATGAAATTTAAACGAAAATTGACAAAAGTTGATAAAAAGGTAATAAAGCACAATATAGCGAATAGATAACAAAAGAACACAAAAACACAAAAGGACAACCACAAGGACTATATACAAGAGTTAAAACTTTAAACAGGAATTAGAAAGTTCTCCAGTTATTATTCTTATATAAAAATTCTCCAAAAATCAAAAATCAATAAAATCAATTATGAATGAAATTTAAACGAAAATTGACAAAAGTTGATAAAAAGGTAATAAAGCACAAATAAAGCAATAAATACTGTTTGTGTAATCAAAACATTAAACAAAAGTGTTCAATTTTTAGATGTTATTGTTTAGCAATTGGTAAAAAATTTTCAAAAAAAAAAAAAAAAAAACCCAATAAAATCAACATGAAGTGGCAAAGGTTGGCAATTGTTAAAAAACATTAAACAAAAGTGTACAATTTTTAGATGTTATTGTTTAGCAATTGGTAAAAAATTTTCAAAAAAAAAACCAATAAAATCAACATGAAGTGGCAAAGGTTGGCAATTGTTAAAAATCAGGCAGTCCCCCAGCTATTCATTTAAAAAGGTAGGGCATTATTATAATTATTTAAACACTTTACAAACAGATAATAATATAAAGTCAAAAATAAAGTTAAATAATGACCCACTGTGCAAATCATACAAACACTATATAATCTTATAAAAATCAAGGTAAAAATAACGCTAAAATATATAAGCATTATTAAGATAACAAGGGTAATTATTTAAGGAAAAAGCCTATTAAAGGATTTTTATGCACATTGGGCCAAAATAGCCCTTTGTGCAGTCTGTAAAAACTTCAAAGTAAACCAGACCAAATTTGATCCTAAACCATATAGTTTTATAAAAATGTTAAATTGAAAATAACTCTAAATTATATAAGCAATTATAATGTAAAAAAAGGGTATTTAATTAAGAATAGAAGCCTATTAAAAATTATTATGCACAATGGGCCAAATGAGAGATCAAAGTTAGCCCATTGTGCAGTCTGTAAAAATTTCAAAGTAAACCAAACCGTTTTTAATTCTATACCATATAATTTTATAAAAAATACAGATTGAAAGTAATACCAAATTATATAAGCAGTTATAATGTAAATAGGGTATTTGATTAAGAGTAAAAGCCCATAAAAATTATTATGCACAATGGGCCAAATGAAAAATCAAAGTTAGCCCATTGTGCAATCTGTAAAAATTTCAAAGTAAACCAAACCATATTAGTTCCAATACTATGTAAACTTATAATAATACAAAGGTGAAAATAACACTAGGTTATAACAGGCAATAACAATGGAAAAGGGTATTTAAATAAGGGCAAAATCCTATAAAAAATTTGTATGCACAGTGGGCCCAATGAAAGATCGAAGTTAGCCCATTGTGCAATCTGTAAAAATTTCAAAGTAAACCAAACCATATTAATTCCAATACTATGTAAACTTATAATATTACAGAGGTGAAAATAACACTAGATTATAACAGGCAATAACAATGGAAAAAGGGTATTTAAAAAAGGACAAAATCCTATAAAAATTTGTATGCACAATGGGCCAAATGAAAGATCAAAACTAGCCCATTGTGCGTCAAAAGGAGTAAAGTAAACCAAACGTAAATTGAAAAATCGCACAATGGGCAATGTGTTTTTCGAAAAATATATATATTGATACAAAAGTAAGGTCAAATTACTTGATTTGTTATTTAGTTAACATTCTATTGTTAAGAATACAAAAATTACAAAAAATTGTAGGGTATGCTGGGAGACCCCTGATCCAATACCAAACATCACAAAACACTAGTGAAACACCACCTCAGTCACCCAGTGAAGGCGGAGAGCGAAAATGTTATATATTTGCGCAAAGATTTTAGTTTCGGTTTTCAAAAAAAAAATATTAAAAGTTAAATTTAAATTAATTAGAAGAAGCCGGCCCCTCACCGCCAGGCAGCCTGGTCGGTAGGGCACCGGCTTTCTGCACTGCTCATACTATTGTGTTCCTGGTTCTGTCCTCTGAATCGGTCATGGTGGTATAGGTAGTGTGAAGAGCATAAATTGCAATCGTGATCGCTTAATATCGGAGGGACTAACTATTGTGTGTGTATGTTAATTGAATGTCTGTGATGGATGTAGTATGCTTAATATAACCTGTATAATTAATATATGATATGTATTCTATTGTAGGACAGATGAAGAGTGGGTACCCAAGGTGTGAATGAGGTCGAAAACTGTATATGACTAACATGTATTAAATTGTGTAAATTAAATTGGGTTATATTAGGTGATAAGACTGTAATTATTGTGTATTAGGGGCAAACCCACTCTCACATCTGTGGTGTGGGGGTGGTTAGGTCCTGGGTATACCGAGCATAGGGTAGTGCCTTAATTTTGTAAAAAAAAATAAGATTTATATATAAAAGTTTTAAGTATATATTTAAATATAAAAAATTTTAGGTATAGATGTATATTAATTATTTTAATTTATGTAATTTTTGTATGGAGTTAAAGGGACCCAGGACCTAGGGAGAGGAAATAAAAATTTTTAAATTTATTGAAGCCACCACGACCGATGAGGAACCAGGAACAAAGAGTTATTATATTTCTAATTAATTAGTGTTGAGTTAAAACCAGTTAAAATTTGCAGTAATTGCAAAATTCTGACTCTTCAAAAAAAAAAAAATTTTTAAAAAAAATTTTTAGATTGTTAAATTGTTTTATAGTAATTAAACTCTGTAATAAGCTGCAAATCAAAATCAATTTATGTTAGGCTGAGATAACTCACACAAAACTAAAACAACTCAAGCCAGAATAAATTTGTTTAAGTCAAAATAAATTGACCTGAGTTAAATCCGAATTAGGATAAAACTTTATGGAAAGATAATAATTATTCAAAGATTAATTTAAGGCTGTACCGTTAAAGATAGGTTCTATCTTCAAGGAAATTCATTATATTCTATATTCAAAATTCAAAATTCAAAATGGGCAAGTAAATTTACATATTAAAATTAGGGGGGAAAGATCAATATAAGCTATTATGGGTTTGGGTCTGCGTTGCAGATTTTATTACTAACTTTAATGGATTGTATTATTTTATTACAAGATAGGTTGTTTTTTATTACTGACATCAACCATGCATTTTTATAAGCCTCCGCCGGACGAACCAAGTGGTGGGCCCCTGTTAATGGGCATTCGAATATGTAATGATCTGAATCCCCGACCGAACCGCAAGGGCAGTTGTCGTTAGCTTTAATTTTGAATCTTTTTAGGTATTGCAAGAAGGGACCATGATTTGTTAAGAAATAAATTATGAATCTATTTGTTATTTGAAAGTCGGTGGAGACACGGGGAAGGAAAGAGCGAACTCTCCCGTTCCCCGTACCCCCACTCAGTCTCCAGTTTTGCTGCCACCATTTACGTGCTTTTGATTTAATAATTATTTTTAAGTTGGAATATGGAAGGGGTAATGAATAGGGGGTCCCACTCGAGGCTCCCAGTTTGGCGTGGTAATCTGCAGTCTCATTTCCTAGGAGCCCCTCATGGGCCCTCACCCAATATATATTAAAGTTGTCTTTATAGGAATAGAGAGTGTTTTTGAATTTATGGATTATTTTAGATTTATTATTGACACTGCCCAGCACTTCGATCGAGGACCTGCTGTCCGTGAAGATATTTATTCGGATGTTTTCATCTTTTGCCCATTCAACTGCTGTCATTATTGCTGATAATTCTGCTTGAAATACTGTATTGTCATCGTTCATTTTATAAGTAAAGGTTTGTTTTAAGACACCACTATGGAACGCGCACACCGAGAAACCTACATTGCCACCAATCTTGGAACCATCAGTGTACACGTCCCATAGGGTGTCAGGGAGAAATCTATTGTTTATGGGTGTAGTCCAGTAATAGGGGTGGGAGGAGGCCAGCGGGCTCCTCTCCTCAAACATCTCTGGGGATGGAAAGGAGGATGTATCTCCAAGGGGATCCACCCTCCTATTCCAAATATTAAATTTAATAAATAAGGAGTTGCAATAAATATGAAGAGGTAAAATTCCAAGGATTACGTTAAGTGAATCGTTGGGGGACGTCCTGTAAGCGCCAGCAATTCTCAACAGGAATGGCCTCTGGAGCGATGTTAAACGGGAAATCTGGGCAGAGGTTAGAGAACCCGCCCAGACCCCTGCTCCATAGGAGGCGATTTTTTCGATCACTGTGAGGTACCAGATTTTAAGGAGGTCTCGACTGGCGCCCCAGGAATTCCCCGCAACTCTACCAAAGCAATTAGATAAATTGTAGCATCTTTCGTATATTTTTAATATATGGGGGCTGAAAGTTAGACGATTGTCGAGAAGGATCCCCAGGTAATTTAATTCTTTTACTATTTTAATAGGATTATTTTTAATTTTGAACATAGGGTTTCTTCTGTCAAGTGGGTGATCCTTCCCGAATACTATGGATTTACTTTTTAAGGTTGAAATTTCCAGAGATAGAGAGTCGAGGACCCCGCTGAGCTCCTCAAGTATTTGGTTGGTATTAATTTCTAGGTTAGCGCGGGTGGTACCAGTGGTCACCACCGCAAGGTCGTCGGCGAAGGCCTGGATGTAGAACAAATCGCTGCACAGACAGAGTGTTTTGTTGAAGTAGAGCAACCACAGGATCGGTGCGATCACCGATCCCTGTGGTGCCCCTTTGTAAATTATTCTGGTTATATTGGTATTATTTTCGATAAATGAAATGGTTCTATTTTGTAGATAGGTATAAATAAATTGTTTTAGGTAGGTGGGAATATTTAAATTTTCTAATATTTGAACTAGGATTTGCCAATTTAGGTTATCAAAAGCTGATTTTATGTCTATGGTTGTTAATGAAACATGTTGTTTCTTTTTAAAGGATTTGATGTGGTGGACTAAATCGGATACTGCTCCTTCGCAACTCTTTAGTTCTTGAAAACCATACTGCCTATGGTGTAGGAGCTGGTTTTTATGGATATGGTAATTTATTCTATTTACGAAAATTCTCTCTATTAATTTACCTAGTGTTGGGAGAAGGCAGATAGGGCGGTAGGATTCATCGGATGCAGGGTCCTTTCCTGGTTTTAGCAGGAAAAAGACCCTTGCATTACGAAGTGGTTGGGGGAAATAGGCGAATTTATTGCAATAATTAATGGGGGAGGTTAAAAGTTGCGGGCAAATCTTAAATATCTTTTCCCAAATATTGTAATCCAGGAGATCCAGACCAGGGGCCTTGCCCTTTTTCAATTTTTTAAAAACATTGCCAATTTCAATTTCTTTTATATCTTCTGTAATAAAATTATTATGATGAGGGAAAATACAGTTTGGGTAAGGTGGCGCGCCAAAGGTTTTGTCGATAAGTAGGTTAATTTTATCAAGGTAAGAGTCATTTATATTGTTTGATTGTATTTGTATTCCTTGGTGTAAATTGGTTTTATTGAGGGCTAGTTTAAAAGTTATTCCAAATTTTTCCGTGTAGATATTGCAAAATCTCCTCCATGAAATGGTTTTTTCTTTACTTATTGAAAGTTTAAATTCTCCTCTGGTTTTTTTATAGGCAAGGTCCGCGGCCCGAATCTCCTGGGCAGGGGAATCCCTCTTAATGAGGTTTTTTAGTCTTTTATATAATGCTGTAACTTGATTTCTTTTTGTTTTTAGTTGGGGGGTCCACCAGTTAAATTTTATTTTATTAGATTTTTTCTTTTTACGGATATATTTAAATGCGCAGGTTTTAGTTATATTGATTAGTTCTTTAAAGTAATTATCTAATGTATCAGTATCTTTTATTTGTTTCATTAGATTCTGTAATTTTGGGATTTCTTTACGGAAGAACCGCCCAAATCTGCCCATTCCGTAATTGGTTTTAAAGTAAAAGTCTGTATTATTATTGAGGTCATTCTCCAAGGTCACACAGACGTACCTGTGATCGCTGTTTGACTCCACGTCCAGGATTTCCCAGCTTGATATTGATGAAAAAAGAGATGATGATATTATAGTTAAATCAGGGCACCCTTTTCCCATAGTGGAGTAAAAGGTGTGCCCAAGTTCCGGTTTATTACAGATTGTAAAGTTATGTTCTATTAAAAATTCTAAAACTCTTCGGCCTCTAAGGTCTTCGATGTTGTAACCCCAGATACGAGATCTGGAGTTGAAGTCACCCATTAGGATATGTTGATTTTTATGAAAGTCTATGTCTTTGAATTCTTCAAAAAGAGTATCTATATTGTCATGGGGGGGAAAGTAAATGCTGCTTAAAATAAAGTTTTGGTTGTTATGGGTGACCTCTATAAAGACCGAAGAGTTCGTGCTACATTTAAAATTAGTTATGATTTCTCTATTGCAGACTATAATTATTGATTTAAAGGAAAGGGAATTATAAACGCGAAAGCCAAAGGGGAGTTTAAGTAAGGTGTCTTTATATAAATATGGGTCCTGAACGCAGATCAAGTCGATGTTTTGTTCACTAGCGACCACAAGGGCCGCCTCGTGAGCCCTCAGAGAATGATTGAAGTTAATTTGTATTATTTTGAGTTTAGTCACCATAGTCAGTATATCTTCGTTGAATCTCTAGGTTGCGAAGGTAGTTCGGGCAATTAATCCTGTCTGTGCAGGGATGGCTGATGTCATATTTCATTTTATATGTATTGTTGGAAAATTTACAATTAACACAAGATGGGGTATTTACACAATCTGCACTTACATGTCCGGTTGAGCTACAGTTTAAGCAAATTTCGCTCTCACTCCTGCACTGAGCGACTGTGTGGCCAAATTGGCCACATTTCTTACAGTGTCGTACACTATTAAATTCGTTCACTCTTAAACGTTGCCACCCCAAAAACAAATACCTCTCAGTCATTGACCTTTTAAAAGTCTCTGAATTTAAGGACAAAACCCAATGTACTCCCCTCTTACCCTTAATTTTGAACTCTGCTCTGCAGTTTTCTGCATTTAGAAAGTCGTTTTGGGTGAACAGTTCACTGAGAATCATATCTTTTGAGTGTTCACCCGATATATTTGTTATGATTATTTTAGGGTTGTTTACTTTGGGTTTATAGGAGTCAATTTTTTCTTTTAGTTTGTCGTTTGTGGTTATTAGTGTTTGTAGTTTGTTGACGTCTTCATCGTTGGGGGTGGTAATTACAATGCCTTCCTTTATTTTACGGATATTATTAATTTTAATTGGGAATTCTTTTAATGTTATGGAGTTCATAATGAGATTCTTAGTTGTTTCAAAATCTATGTGATCATGATTTTTGATGATGAGACAGTGCTCCTTACGCATTGGCTTTTTGTTTGGCCTTGGATTTTTCATGCCACGTTGGGCGGCTTGACTATATGAAATCGGGGGGGGGGGGGCCGGGGCTGATTCTTCGTAAATTTCTCTTATGTCTGCTTCTGGTACATTATTAGTTTCTATTATGTTATTTGCTACTCTGATAAGTCTCTCCTCAAGCAATTCGGCAATTTCTTCGATGTTGGGAGGTGCGTTTTTGATAAATTCTTCTGTATGTTTAGTTAATTCGCCCCTTACGGCTTCCATAATGTCTCGTTCCAGTGTTACTGTAGAGACCTGATTGTCTCTTACTCTGTCCCCTACCTCTCTGAGTAGAGCAGAGTAATCCTCCCTAATTTGTATGTTCTTACCCGTCATTATATCGATTTCTTTTTCCAACTGGTTAATCTTATCCCTTAAAGCCTGTGTGTTGCAGCCCTGCAGGGAGGTGCTCATGGGGGATAGTGAGGCAATGGTTTCACGGTCAAACCTATCCTCTAGGATTCGGATTTCCTTGGTGGCCTCCCTTCCCTCCAGTCTAGTTTCGACATATATTTCGGTGAGGGGCTGAATAAATGCTTTATAAATTGTGGTCATAAGCCGTGATCCTAGTTTTTTATTTTTGTTATCCTTATGGAAAATATCAATCATACCAACTGTTTGCATTAATTTTCTGTCGTTTGTGTTAGCGCCCTCTTCCAACTTTTCCCTAGTCATCTCCACCAGATTCAAAATATTTTCCCTCAGTTCAGACTCCTCTCTAGACTCTTTGTTATCGGCCATTATAAAAGGTTATTTTAAAATAATGAGATTTTTACAATGAAATACAAGGTGAAGGTTTTAAAAATATATATATGGAGCATTAAAAACTTAAAATTCTGATTTTTAAAAACAAAGGGGGATCAACAGGACCCAAAAGAGGTTGAAGCATGAAAAAGGTAATAAAAACAGCTAAAAAAGATTTTAGCTAAAACCTGTATCACAGTTCTCTGGTGTTGAGAAATCCGTTCGGTGGTCCGAATGTTCAAATGTTCAGTTCGGTGATATACCTGCTAAACACAAACTTGAAGTTCTTGATCTGAAAAAACAGCACAAAAAACACAGCCTTGGTATACTTGAGTTGAAAACACGGGAGCACAGATCACAGATGAAACACAGCCTTAAAATTTTTGATGTAAACACATTGCTTCCTTGGGAATAAGGCCGCGACCAAAGATGTCGGCGAGGTGTGGCTCAGTAGAGGTAGTATGTAGCTCCCGGGATGACCAAAAATGGCGTCTTGGGCGGGAAAAAGATCGGGCGGGAAACTCCTGAACAGCACAATCAGGTTAAAAACAGGCTATTTCAAGCTGGAAATCACTCTGGAACATACCTCTAATCCCCGGTGGTACTGTAGGGGGAGTTTTGTGACCAGGATCCAGCTATTTGCCCCGCAATGGGGCAAAAGGTGTCCGGTGAAAAGTAAACAATGCAATTTCCGGATAAAAACGCTCACAAATCACTCAAAAACGGTTTAAAAACACTCAAAACTTCAATGCAAACCTTCCGGAAACTTCCGCAATTATTAAAAGGCACTTTTAGCTGTATTTTGATGAATTTGCGGTAAAAACTTTAAAAATCTCAGGAGCTAAGCAAAAACGCGTCTTGCCCGCTCCGAGTCAGTGATGCCAACCGGGGATAGCAAATTGTAATTGTTTTGCTTGAACGAGGAACACCTAGTAAGCGTGAGTCATCAGCTCATGTTGATTATGTCCCTGGCCTTTGTTCACACCGCCCGTCGCTACTACCGATTGAATGATTTAGTGAGGTCTTCGGACTGGCGCTCGGATTGGCTTTCGGGTCGAGCCGACGTGCCGGAAAGATGACCAAACTTGATCATTTAGAGGAAGTAAAAGTCGTAACAAGGTTTCCGTAGGTGAACCTGCGGAAGGATCATTATCGAAATCGATTCCCCTCTTGGGAGTTGTTTTGAAAAACTCTCCTCTCTCTCCCCTCCCCGGGAGTCCGAGGAAAGGAGCCTGCACCCGTCGGACGGCGGTGGAGAGGTCTCCGTTCGAACGCACCGCGACGCCTTGCCGAGGGTGTGCCTACTTTTGTTCCCGGCCGCGCTTTCGGCAGGAGGGAGGTCTTCTCTTCTCGTTTGACGAGAGGGGGAGGCTAGGCTTGAAG
>CAXBTE010000037.1:75000-85000 GCA_963978545.1 Linyphia triangularis
GGCTGCAAAACCACGCACGGAGAGTATTTTAAGCATGAGCGATAGATAGGGACAGTTGGGAATCTGGTGAATCCATCTTCCTCTCCTTCATTGACGCGAACGTTGGAAATTGTCTAGTGCGCGTCTTGTCTGTCCACTCGCTCCGTCTATCCCTGCTGAGTGCTTTTTTTTTTCTTTTTTTTCTTCCTTTCTTTTTTTCTTCCCTTTTTTTTTCTTCTTTTTTTTCTACATTACACAGCAATAAAAATCCGTATGGTCGGCGAAGAACATAAGGTAAGCTTTCTAATTAAACTAGGTAAATTAAGTAATTATAAGTAAACAATTCAATAAAAACCGTAAAAAAAAATGAACTTTAATCGGTCAACCGTGGACTACAACATTAGAAAAAAATCAAAAACGGAATAGAAAACACCACAAATTATAAATACAAGTGTTGTATAGTTAACGTCTTCAGAAATGGGAGAGACAAAATAAGACAACACAAAATAAGTGACTTAATATTGGAACAGAAAGCATGTACATCTTATCATTTCTTAGGTCATGCAAGGTACATGATTATGTCCCGAAACAACCAACATCCCTCAACAACATAATTAAAACACGGAAACTTATACGTAACATGCAGACTGACTGACAAACAAACTTGAACTTGGAATTAAGTAAAAAAACACAATCCATACATCACAGCATGTAACCCTGTAGCAACGGAATGCAGCCGTCAAAAATCACTAGCACGAGTACCAAAAATATGGAATCGTCTCCTCCCCGGTGCTTACCGGTGTACCCGTTTCAATCGCGTTCTAAACAAACTACAGACATAATTTTTACACTATGAGTGTCGTAAATTGTACTAAAAATTCTTCCTTCATTTTATGAAACAAATAATTCAATTAATGTTACTTATACAGAAAAGCAACTGGTGTGGAATGAGGAAGAGTAAAGTTGCGCAACTTCAAATTCTTCATGTTAGATAAACAGCTTATCTAAGTTTCTTGTTAATGTAGCGGTCTTCATACTTTTTCCCAACCTGTGCTGTGAGTGAACCGCCCACTTTTCAAACTATTGTTTACCTTTTGCTTCAGCTAAAGTTTTAAGTCAATTTGTATGGTTTCTTCCTTGAAAGTTTAATAATATTTGTATTGGGTGTTTCTGAATTTTGAATGATCAACTGTGGTATTTTTCTAGGCATGCATTCTTTGTATTATGCACATTTATTTGTTATATAAGAGAAAGTTGTGGAACAGGGCGGATGGTTTCTGACTGCCAGTGAGGTAGTAGTGTGGATTATGTTATAAATAAACTTTTAAGATTTTTTTTGTTTCTACCCTTGTCTACCCCTTTTTTACTGCCTTTATTTTATCATATAAATTAAAGCACAAAGAAAAAAACCATCCCACAAGCCCCCACCCATCCACCCAGGCAGAGTAATAGTCATGTTTGTACGGGATTTCAATTTTTAGTGGTGACGATTACTGAATTTGAACGAACCCTTTGAAAAATCAATATTTTGCATTACTTAAAATAATATTTTATTGTTGATTTAAAGGCCAAAAGCAAATTTCTTTCAAATCACTCAATCCATTTAGTTTTATGCTAATTGATCCCTGCTTATTCAAACTCGCCTAACTACGCTCGCTGCGCCATTGCTTTGCAGCGGTCGGGCAACGCAACAGCCTAACTACGCTCGCAGCGCCATTGCTTTGCAGCGGTCAGGCAACGCAACGGGTTTGTCCCACGACAAATTATGAAATGTAATGCTTGCTGTCAAGCAGTCATTTTTTTCTTTTCCTTTTTTAAAGGACTATAGTAATTGTTAACTAAAATTTCTCCCGATGTGCAGTGCCGCTCGAGAAATATCTTTTTACATGTAAATTTATATTTTAACCACCAGGTGGTGGAGCTTTGTAATTGTTTAAAAGACTTATATTTTTATGCTGGAGGAGACGATAATAAATATTTGGGCTATAATGAATGTCTCATTTGATAAAAGTTATATGACGAGCGTTGTAATGACTGATGTTTGTATATTTTTCAGGTTTTCCCTGGATGAAGAAGGAAAAACTTCGGCTGTTTCTGTGAATTTGTGTTTCATCTTGATTTTTCTGCGAAATGAGTAATTTTGTTTTTGGATCGAGGTTATACTACGTAATAAATGCAATAAATTAAATATATATGAATACTATAGGCATATACAAATGTAATCTGATTTTGTAAACCAATCAATCAATAATCTTCCATGTAATATGTAGTAAACAATGAATGGGAAAGGATTTTTAAAGAAAACTGTGTTTAATGCAACGATCATTTTTAAAAAAATTAATTTGAATGAATATTTATATACAACTGAAGTAAATTTAGTTTAACGTTAATGCACAACAATGGTAATTGTAATTTGAGTTTGAATATCTATCGCTGCCTTTTGTTAATGTTAGAAAAATGTCCAAACACACATCTGCCATTTCGCTTCTTTCTCCTAAAACTAACTAGAAAACCAAACACTTGTCCTCACTATTTAAAAGTACTATCTCGTGCAATTGTGTTTAACAAATTGTAAAAGCCGTTTGTTAAATTTCCCGTTACTAGTATCTACCACATTAGTGAAATGTAAGTGCGTTATTAATTCGGAAACAAACGGCTAGGTTCGAAAGAAAGTTTGTAGCCAAAGCAGATAAAAACTTGGAAGAGATTTATTTCGATGCATGACTCTTTGCAGATTCTGTTCTTCCTGTTGTAATGCACTCGATACAGTTCTTTACACAACAATGTATCGCAAACAGCATTTAAAAACTAGAACGCTAAAGATTCAATGCTCGCTGACTGGCAACAAAGTACAAACTCGATCACCCGCTCTATTGGCCTTCCTTTGTGAATCTTCCGTAGATAGAAATTAGGAGAATTCTCTACATTGCATTCGAAAAGCCAGAAGTACATGTACCTGGAGTGTACACCGAAAGTGTCGCCAAATTTGGCGATTAGGATGAGGTACCATTATGACCGTAATGTTTAATGGCCTTCTTGTACAACACGTACTCAAGCATTCGTAGATGCATTGCGGGAAAGAAATTCTTGCACTGCCTCTATGTACATACTTAACTTTTGTTTTTACATAATTAATACTAACAAATATTTAGAAATATAAAGTAAATGCTAATTCATTGTTCTGTTGTACTGCAAGTCCACCTGATGGCTGTGTGGTTAGCGCTCTGGAACATGCCAAAAGTGCCGGGTTTAAATCCCGAAGATTTGGACGTGGATGTTTTTGGTGGTTCGGAATCCACGTTAAGCTGTAGGTCCCGGTCTGATTATTCAATGAAGATGGCCGCCTGAAGTTTTTATTCCATGTATTCCTTTGATTTTGTTAATGAATTTTGTAAAAAAGTACATTTTCGACTTTCAGCATTTATATTTTTAAGTTAGGTTGCATGTGAATATCCATCCTTGACAGAAATGAAAAGAATAAAACCCGCAAGTATGAAATTAATTCTTATAGTTTATAATTGAAATGGGTAAACATAGGATAATGAATTTGAACTGCTTATATATGCATAAATAAAATGCGTATTGTGTGTTTTGTCAGTATGCAATAATTGAATAGTGTTGAACGGTCTGTAGTTGTAGTACGAATTGTGTTATTTTCCTGTTTGAAATTGGTATTATAATGAAATGGGATTTTGAATTGTCCGGGAAAAAGAATGTATCTCTGATGAATTTATGTTCGTGTCAGTATTTAGTGATACACCACCAAAAGGTGGATTTCCGCTTTTTTTTATTTATTAATTGATGAAAATGCATATTAAAATCTTCTAATTTTTTTTTTTTTATTCTGTAGAATCCTTGTTTACAATTAAAATTTTAACTGTTTACTTCGAATTGAAATGAAACCTGGAAATTTAATTAAAATGCCTGGAAAAGTCTAGGAACCCTGTGAATTGTTATGGGACACCCTCTTATTGTGTTACAAGCGCTTTTGTAATTAAAATCAATTGATATTCAGAGGTTTGTGACACATGTGTAGCATTATGTATGAACGTTGCAATGAAAGTTACTGGAATATTTGATTGTTTATACAGTAATTATGCTTCAAGTAGCCTATGCTGAAGTCGTTTTAGAACGACTAAAGTAAGTAAGGAAACAAAGTAAGGAAAGCTGATACTTTAAATTTGAATGCCATTCTTAATGTCTTGTCATTGAACTATGAAATTCAATACCAATCAAATTAGTACTTAATCAAAGGATTATTTTGGGATTGGCCAAACTTGATTTCTTATTAAATTATAAGTATACTAGGGGGCTCCGCCCCCTGCTCACTGACGCTCGCCAACCCCCTGGATTGCTATGCAATCCCCTTGGCTAGCTTTGCTCGTCTTAAAGAGAATAGCAATTAAAATATGCTCTAGCATAAAGCTATTTCAGCTGCATAATGCCATGAAACTGAACCTTTTATTATTTATGAAGAGTCGAAATACTTGCCACGTCATTATTCTGTTGCTGTCGAGACGCGTTAAGCAGGGACATTGTGGCAACGTAGTAGAAAGTTCTTGGAAAACAACCAAAGTAAGCAGTTGTGTACATATATTTAAAAAAGATCGGTTATTTAATTGAACAATTACAATTTACGGGCTGCTTTTGTACGAAGCGCCAAAATAATTAAAGTTGCTTATCGAAATTTCTTAACGAAGCAATCATATGTTCACTTAATCTTTTTTGTGATACTTGGAAAATAAAATGAAAGAGTGAAAGGCCAATTATCCAGCATTTAATCAACCGGAATTTTTTTGAAAATCAAATTTGGCGAGAAAATTTAGCCATATTTCGCCAAAAGTTGTTTTTTAAATTTTCATATGAGATTTTGAATTTGAATGGGTTGAAATTTTATTCGTTATTTTGATAGTTTTTAATTCGTAATAGCTGAATTTGCACTGATTAAAGATGAGTATAGGTTCAGATTTACTGAACAACGCCTCTCAGCGATTTTTTTTTTAAATTGGCGATTTAGCGCTGAATGCAACCCGGCGACCTCCAGAACATGTTCCAGCAGATAACTCTTCCGAAAAGTCTGATTTATCCGGAATTCTAATCTAAAAGAAATGTACATATCTTGGATCTATTTATTCTTGCAATCATCGTAACTATTAAATCAATACGTTTTAAATAGGCAATAATTTATATCTGTAAATTGTAATAAGAAAAACAAAATATAGCGAATCCAAGTTGTTGCTGTTGCCAGATGTTATTAGTCAAATTTCAAAAGATATATTGTGATTGGCTGGAAATTCGTGCATTTAGAAGATTGGTGATTGAAGTCGTTGTCATTCTGTTCACAGAAATGAAGCCAAATTTTGACGTTTCGCAAGAGAATTATATATATAGAAGGAATACATTGGAAAAACTACAAATGTTTGTTATTCAGTTACAATAATGATGGGATGTAATAAAAAAAGCTTACAATGGAGGGCTGCAGCAACCTCTACATTTTTTTGAAATTGCCCAACAAAACATGGCAGCAAAACTGAATAGGCTACATTTTTGCGTAAACCCACCAAAACTTCATAAAAAAAATTGCAATGCCTGTACATTTTGAGGAAAACCGAGGTAGTGAGATGTAGCCAATATTATATAGATGAATTTTGTAACAATTTCGAATGTACCGAAAATTGCATTTCCACCAATCGTGAATGAAATATAAAAGGATTCAAACGCGATGCAAATTTGTAATATGGCGTAACTATGTGTGTTGAGTATCATTTGACATTATAAATGAATTGATAAAGTTTTAACAGTCTTAATAAAGCAAATGGCATTGCAATGTATTGAAAGCTACTTAAAATGGAGATTTAGAATTGTAATTTTCAACAAAAGGAACTTGTCAAACCACAAATGACGGGTCTCCGCAACGCTGTGCCACGCAAGTGCATTTAAACGTTTCTTGGTCTCGTCTTGGTTAGTGAACCAGGTACAGTATCATTTCAGTTTCATTAATTTGTAATTTCCATCAAGTTTGTCTTGATACGCTAAATAAATATGTGGGTTCAAATGATATGAAGGGTGCAGATGCATTATGAGCACCTTATGCTTATTTCTGATGAATATTGTTGGGATTATATTAATAATAAACCTTCCTAATATTAAACATTCAATTTGAATTTTGAAAAGGCAAGCAACGGTTATTGTTTTGAAACTGAATGTTGGGAAAGAAAGCGTCGTTATCTCGATCAGGCAATGCATAAGACGCCATTGCTGGATAGTTATGAATATTGTGTGCTATACAATAACATATTCTTAAAAGTAAGCATCGTATCATTAATTTAATATGAATAGGTTCCTTATTTATGCAAGATAACGTGAATATAGATATCCAAATTGGAGTGTTTATCCATTTGAAAATCTTCATTGCGGACCAGTGGCCTTAAAGAAAGTTGACAGCGTATGGGCATACTTTTGTCGAGTTTTAAGTAATTGGGTGTAGGTTTGATAAGGAAATTGTTATGCCATATTGTGCAATGGATATCAATAATACTTGAGCACGATTAGCGGAGTTAATGAAGCGTCGCAAACGTTTTTTATTCCAATTTGATGACATCGACATCGCTGCTTACCTTAACGACGTGGTCATGGTTTACACACTCTTATATCTCCTTTGCATTTCAAAATAAATCCTCGCGGATTGTTGCCTTTTGTAGCGCAACTTTCGTACTTTTTGAATATAACTTGCAACAGTTTGGCTTTGTAGGAGGAACGTGGCAAAAGCGATGCGAGTTGTTGTAAATATCCACTTGTTGTCCGTATGCAGTGCTTGCGTAGAGGCTTGTTTCGTGCTTTTCTTGCGTCTTGCACGTTGCACTATTTATGGATCCGATTGAAGAATTTTGAAGCCCGTTTATTCCTCTTCCGATTGGTACTATGTAGAAAGGTGAGAGAAGCGTCGTTTATTTGCAAGTTCCAAATCAATGCTTCGATGTGTTTCTCCGATCTCGATCCGTTGTGCTTGTTCTGGATCCGTTGTGAAGTATTTCATCTCGATCCGTTGTGCTTTGATTGAGATTTGAATTAATTCGAAGTCGAGATTTATTTCTAGTTTTGATATGTTTCTAAGTGGAAAATTATTTCTAAGTCGAAAAATATTTCAAAGTCGTAACAAATTTCAAAGTTCAAAAATGAAAATAGTTCTAAGTGGAGAATTATTTCTAAGTGGGAAACGCTTTTAGATTCTATGTCCCGCTGATGCGGCGTAAGTACGCAAGTCGCGTCGAGTGAACCGGCGGCGAAAGACACTTTGTGCGGCATGACGAAATCGCGTCCAGCATGCAAGCAAGATTGCGTGTCGGAAACGACTGCAGTTCCGACAAAATAGGCCGAAGTGGTGGTAGTTGGTAAAAAATCGGAAAAAGCTGTGGATATGCTGCGCCTTATATATGTGGACACCTGTGTCTGCTAGGCGAGCCGATCGAACACGTTCTGTGTTGGAGACTCTCGCCGCTTCCAAATTGTCTCGGCCTCTGTGCGAGCCTCTCGACCTCCGCGTCGAGCAGGTGTAACGCAGTCGCAATGAACGAAGAAAAGGGTTCTCTGCCATTGTGCCCTACGCACCGAAAAAGCTCGACGCCTCCGAAAACTCGCCCCGCTGCGAAACGAGCAGTCGGGGACGTCGTGAGTACCGAACCGTCTAGAGAATGACATGTTAAAAATTCGATTCGAGAAGTGACGCGGGGCCCATCTCGGGCCTCCCGCGGCCCGCCGACACGTGGGCCGCGACTCGAAGAATTGGATTCGGCGGAGAAATCCCCGAACGAAAAGTTTCCACCCTCGAAAGCGGGTCGGTTACGAAAGATACCTGGTTGATCCTGCCAGTAGTCATATGCTTGTCTCAAAGATTAAGCCATGCATGTCTAAGTACATGCCGTATTAAGGCGAAACCGCGAATGGCTCATTAAATCAGTTATGGTTCCTTGGATCGTACTTTACTACTTGGATAACTGTGGCAATTCTAGAGCTAATACATGCAGCAGAGCTCCGACCTTCGGGGACGAGCGCTTTTATTAGACCAAAACCAATCGGGCCTCGTGTCCGTGAACTGTGGTGACTCTGTATAACTTTGGGCTGATCGCACGGGCTCGTCCCGGCGACGTATCTTTCAAGTGTCTGCCTTATCAACTGTCGATGGTAGGTTACGCGCCTACCATGGTTGTAACGGGTGACGGGGAATCAGGGTTCGATTCCGGAGAGGGAGCCTGAGAAACGGCTACCACATCCAAGGAAGGCAGCAGGCGCGCAAATTACCCACTCCCGGAACGGGGAGGTAGTGACGAAAAATAACAATACGGGACTCTTTTGAGACCCCGTAATTGGAATGAGTACACTCTAAATCCTTTAACGATTATCCATTGGAGGGCAAGTCTAGTGCCAGCAGCCGCGGTAATTCTAGCTCCAATAGCGTATATTAAAGTTGTTGCGGTTAAAAAGCTCGTAGTTGGATCTCAGTTCCAGACGGACGGTCCGCCTACCGGCGGTCACTGTCCGTTCTGAACAGGCCAGCCGGTTTCCCCTGATGATCTTCACCGGTTGTCTCGGGTGACCGGCAAGTTTACTTTGAAAAAATTAGAGTGCTCAAAGCAGGCGCGACGCCTGGATAATGGTGCATGGAATAATGGAATAGGACCTCGGTTCTATTTTGTTGGTTTTCGGAACGCGAGGTAATGATTAAGAGGGACAGACGGGGGCATCCGTACTGCGACGCTAGAGGTGAAATTCTTGGACCGTCGCAAGACGAACTACTGCGAAAGCATTTGCCAAAGGCGATCAGATACCGCCCTAGTTCTAACCATAAACGATGCCAGCCAGCGATCCGGCTGTGTTCCTCAAATGACACGCCGGGCAGCTTCCGGGAAACCAAAGCTTTTGGGTTCCGGGGGAAGTATGGTTGCAAAGCTGAAACTTAAAGGAATTGACGGAAGGCCACACAAGGTGTGGAGCCTGCGGCTTAATTTGACTCAACACGCGAAAACTCACCTGGCCCGGACACAGGAAGGATTGACAGATTGAGAGCTCTTTCTTGATTCTGTGGGTGGTGGTGCATGGCCGCTCTTAGTTGGTGGAGCGATTTGTCTGGTTAATTCCGTTAACGAACGAGACTCTAGCCTGCTAAATAGACGTTCCGATCCTCCGAGTCGGACGTTCTTCTTAGAGGGACGGGCGGCGTTTAGCCGCACGAAACAGAGCAATAGCAGGTCTGTGATGCCCTTTGATGTCCGGGGCCGCACGCGCGCTACATTGAAGGAACCAGCGTGTGCTTTCCCTGTCCGACAGGACTGGGTAACCCGTTGAACCTCCTTCGTGCTGGGGATAGCAAATTGTAATTGTTTTGCTTGAACGAGGAACACCTAGTAAGCGTGAGTCATCAGCTCATGTTGATTATGTCCCTGGCCTTTGTTCACACCGCCCGTCGCTACTACCGATTGAATGATTTAGTGAGGTCTTCGGACTGGCGCTCGGATTGGCTTTCGGGTCGAGCCGACGTGCCGGAAAGATGACCAAACTTGATCATTTAGAGGAAGTAAAAGTCGTAACAAGGTTTCCGTAGGTGAACCTGCGGAAGGATCATTATCGAAATCGATTCCCCTCTTGGGAGTTGTTTTGAAAAACTCTCCTCTCTCTCCCCTCCCCGGGAGTCCGAGGAAAGGAGCCTGCACCCGTCGGACGGCGGTGGAGAGGTCTCCGTTCGAACGCACCGCGACGCCTTGCCGAGGGTGTGCCTACTTTTGTTCCCGGCCGCGCTTTCGGCAGGAGGGAGGTCTTCTCTTCTCGTTTGACGAGAGGGGGAGGCTAGGCTTGAAGAGCTGCGTCGCAGAACGCACCGCACCGAAGGCGTCCTCTTCCGACTCCGGTCGGAAGTGTCTCTTTAAATTGAAAAATTCGAACGCACTACGACGAGCTCCTTAGGGAGCGAGTCATAAAAAAAAAAAATTACAACTCTGAACAGTGGATCACTCGGCTCACGGGTCGA
>CAXBTE010000037.1:90000-100000 GCA_963978545.1 Linyphia triangularis
TTTTCTTTTTTTTCTTCCTTTCTTTTTTTCTTCCCTTTTTTTTTCTTCTTTTTTTTCTACATTACACAGCAATAAAAATCCGTATGGTCGGCGAAGAACATAAGGTAAGCTTTCTAATTAAACTAGGTAAATTAAGTAATTATAAGTAAACAATTCAATAAAAACCGTAAAAAAAAATGAACTTTAATCGGTCAACCGTGGACTACAACATTAGAAAAAAATCAAAAACGGAATAGAAAACACCACAAATTATAAATACAAGTGCTGTATAGTTAACGTCTTCAGAAATGGGAGAGACAAAATAAGACAACACAAAATAAGTGACTTAATATTGGAACAGAAAGCATGTACATCTTATCATTTCTTAGGTCATGCAAGGTACATGATTATGTCCCGAAACAACCAACATCCCTCAACAACATAATTAAAACACGGAAACTTATACGTAACATGCAGACTGACTGACAAACAAACTTGAACTTGGAATTAAGTAAAAAAACACAATCCATACATCACAGCATGTAACCCTGTAGCAACGGAATGCAGCCGTCAAAAATCACTAGCACGAGTACCAAAAATATGGAATCGTCTCCTCCCCGGTGCTTACCGGTGTACCCGTTTCAATCGCGTTCTAAACAAACTACAGACATAATTTTTACACTATGAGTGTCGTAAATTGTACTAAAAATTCTTCCTTCATTTTATGAAACAAATAATTCAATTAATGTTACTTATACAGAAAAGCAACTGGTGTGGAATGAGGAAGAGTAAAGTTGCGCAACTTCAAATTCTTCATGTTAGATAAACAGCTTATCTAAGTTTCTTGTTAATGTAGCGGTCTTCATACTTTTTCCCAACCTGTGCTGTGAGTGAACCGCCCACTTTTCAAACTATTGTTTACCTTTTGCTTCAGCTAAAGTTTTAAGTCAATTTGTATGGTTTCTTCCTTGAAAGTTTAATAATATTTGTATTGGGTGTTTCTGAATTTTGAATGATCAACTGTGGTATTTTTCTAGGCATGCATTCTTTGTATTATGCACATTTATTTGTTATATAAGAGAAAGTTGTGGAACAGGGCGGATGGTTTCTGACTGCCAGTGAGGTAGTAGTGTGGATTATGTTATAAATAAACTTTTAAGATTTTTTTTGTTTCTACCCTTGTCTACCCCTTTTTTACTGCCTTTATTTTATCATATAAATTAAAGCACAAAGAAAAAAACCATCCCACAAGCCCCCACCCATCCACCCAGGCAGAGTAATAGTCATGTTTGTACGGGATTTCAATTTTTAGTGGTGACGATTACTGAATTTGAACGAACCCTTTGAAAAATCAATATTTTGCATTACTTAAAATAATATTTTATTGTTGATTTAAAGGCCAAAAGCAAATTTCTTTCAAATCACTCAATCCATTTAGTTTTATGCTAATTGATCCCTGCTTATTCAAACTCGCCTAACTACGCTCGCTGCGCCATTGCTTTGCAGCGGTCGGGCAACGCAACAGCCTAACTACGCTCGCAGCGCCATTGCTTTGCAGCGGTCAGGCAACGCAACGGGTTTGTCCCACGACAAATTATGAAATGTAATGCTTGCTGTCAAGCAGTCATTTTTTTCTTTTCCTTTTTTAAAGGACTATAGTAATTGTTAACTAAAATTTCTCCCGATGTGCAGTGCCGCTCGAGAAATATCTTTTTACATGTAAATTTATATTTTAACCACCAGGTGGTGGAGCTTTGTAATTGTTTAAAAGACTTATATTTTTATGCTGGAGGAGACGATAATAAATATTTGGGCTATAATGAATGTCTCATTTGATAAAAGTTATATGACGAGCGTTGTAATGACTGATGTTTGTATATTTTTCAGGTTTTCCCTGGATGAAGAAGGAAAAACTTCGGCTGTTTCTGTGAATTTGTGTTTCATCTTGATTTTTCTGCGAAATGAGTAATTTTGTTTTTGGATCGAGGTTATACTACGTAATAAATGCAATAAATTAAATATATATGAATACTATAGGCATATACAAATGTAATCTGATTTTGTAAACCAATCAATCAATAATCTTCCATGTAATATGTAGTAAACAATGAATGGGAAAGGATTTTTAAAGAAAACTGTGTTTAATGCAACGATCATTTTTAAAAAAATTAATTTGAATGAATATTTATATACAACTGAAGTAAATTTAGTTTAACGTTAATGCACAACAATGGTAATTGTAATTTGAGTTTGAATATCTATCGCTGCCTTTTGTTAATGTTAGAAAAATGTCCAAACACACATCTGCCATTTCGCTTCTTTCTCCTAAAACTAACTAGAAAACCAAACACTTGTCCTCACTATTTAAAAGTACTATCTCGTGCAATTGTGTTTAACAAATTGTAAAAGCCGTTTGTTAAATTTCCCGTTACTAGTATCTACCACATTAGTGAAATGTAAGTGCGTTATTAATTCGGAAACAAACGGCTAGGTTCGAAAGAAAGTTTGTAGCCAAAGCAGATAAAAACTTGGAAGAGATTTATTTCGATGCATGACTCTTTGCAGATTCTGTTCTTCCTGTTGTAATGCACTCGATACAGTTCTTTACACAACAATGTATCGCAAACAGCATTTAAAAACTAGAACGCTAAAGATTCAATGCTCGCTGACTGGCAACAAAGTACAAACTCGATCACCCGCTCTATTGGCCTTCCTTTGTGAATCTTCCGTAGATAGAAATTAGGAGAATTCTCTACATTGCATTCGAAAAGCCAGAAGTACATGTACCTGGAGTGTACACCGAAAGTGTCGCCAAATTTGGCGATTAGGATGAGGTACCATTATGACCGTAATGTTTAATGGCCTTCTTGTACAACACGTACTCAAGCATTCGTAGATGCATTGCGGGAAAGAAATTCTTGCACTGCCTCTATGTACATACTTAACTTTTGTTTTTACATAATTAATACTAACAAATATTTAGAAATATAAAGTAAATGCTAATTCATTGTTCTGTTGTACTGCAAGTCCACCTGATGGCTGTGTGGTTAGCGCTCTGGAACATGCCAAAAGTGCCGGGTTTAAATCCCGAAGATTTGGACGTGGATGTTTTTGGTGGTTCGGAATCCACGTTAAGCTGTAGGTCCCGGTCTGATTATTCAATGAAGATGGCCGCCTGAAGTTTTTATTCCATGTATTCCTTTGATTTTGTTAATGAATTTTGTAAAAAAGTACATTTTCGACTTTCAGCATTTATATTTTTAAGTTAGGTTGCATGTGAATATCCATCCTTGACAGAAATGAAAAGAATAAAACCCGCAAGTATGAAATTAATTCTTATAGTTTATAATTGAAATGGGTAAACATAGGATAATGAATTTGAACTGCTTATATATGCATAAATAAAATGCGTATTGTGTGTTTTGTCAGTATGCAATAATTGAATAGTGTTGAACGGTCTGTAGTTGTAGTACGAATTGTGTTATTTTCCTGTTTGAAATTGGTATTATAATGAAATGGGATTTTGAATTGTCCGGGAAAAAGAATGTATCTCTGATGAATTTATGTTCGTGTCAGTATTTAGTGATACACCACCAAAAGGTGGATTTCCGCTTTTTTTTATTTATTAATTGATGAAAATGCATATTAAAATCTTCTAATTTTTTTTTTTTTATTCTGTAGAATCCTTGTTTACAATTAAAATTTTAACTGTTTACTTCGAATTGAAATGAAACCTGGAAATTTAATTAAAATGCCTGGAAAAGTCTAGGAACCCTGTGAATTGTTATGGGACACCCTCTTATTGTGTTACAAGCGCTTTTGTAATTAAAATCAATTGATATTCAGAGGTTTGTGACACATGTGTAGCATTATGTATGAACGTTGCAATGAAAGTTACTGGAATATTTGATTGTTTATACAGTAATTATGCTTCAAGTAGCCTATGCTGAAGTCGTTTTAGAACGACTAAAGTAAGTAAGGAAACAAAGTAAGGAAAGCTGATACTTTAAATTTGAATGCCATTCTTAATGTCTTGTCATTGAACTATGAAATTCAATACCAATCAAATTAGTACTTAATCAAAGGATTATTTTGGGATTGGCCAAACTTGATTTCTTATTAAATTATAAGTATACTAGGGGGCTCCGCCCCCTGCTCACTGACGCTCGCCAACCCCCTGGATTGCTATGCAATCCCCTTGGCTAGCTTTGCTCGTCTTAAAGAGAATAGCAATTAAAATATGCTCTAGCATAAAGCTATTTCAGCTGCATAATGCCATGAAACTGAACCTTTTATTATTTATGAAGAGTCGAAATACTTGCCACGTCATTATTCTGTTGCTGTCGAGACGCGTTAAGCAGGGACATTGTGGCAACGTAGTAGAAAGTTCTTGGAAAACAACCAAAGTAAGCAGTTGTGTACATATATTTAAAAAAGATCGGTTATTTAATTGAACAATTACAATTTACGGGCTGCTTTTGTACGAAGCGCCAAAATAATTAAAGTTGCTTATCGAAATTTCTTAACGAAGCAATCATATGTTCACTTAATCTTTTTTGTGATACTTGGAAAATAAAATGAAAGAGTGAAAGGCCAATTATCCAGCATTTAATCAACCGGAATTTTTTTGAAAATCAAATTTGGCGAGAAAATTTAGCCATATTTCGCCAAAAGTTGTTTTTTAAATTTTCATATGAGATTTTGAATTTGAATGGGTTGAAATTTTATTCGTTATTTTGATAGTTTTTAATTCGTAATAGCTGAATTTGCACTGATTAAAGATGAGTATAGGTTCAGATTTACTGAACAACGCCTCTCAGCGATTTTTTTTTTAAATTGGCGATTTAGCGCTGAATGCAACCCGGCGACCTCCAGAACATGTTCCAGCAGATAACTCTTCCGAAAAGTCTGATTTATCCGGAATTCTAATCTAAAAGAAATGTACATATCTTGGATCTATTTATTCTTGCAATCATCGTAACTATTAAATCAATACGTTTTAAATAGGCAATAATTTATATCTGTAAATTGTAATAAGAAAAACAAAATATAGCGAATCCAAGTTGTTGCTGTTGCCAGATGTTATTAGTCAAATTTCAAAAGATATATTGTGATTGGCTGGAAATTCGTGCATTTAGAAGATTGGTGATTGAAGTCGTTGTCATTCTGTTCACAGAAATGAAGCCAAATTTTGACGTTTCGCAAGAGAATTATATATATAGAAGGAATACATTGGAAAAACTACAAATGTTTGTTATTCAGTTACAATAATGATGGGATGTAATAAAAAAAGCTTACAATGGAGGGCTGCAGCAACCTCTACATTTTTTTGAAATTGCCCAACAAAACATGGCAGCAAAACTGAATAGGCTACATTTTTGCGTAAACCCACCAAAACTTCATAAAAAAAATTGCAATGCCTGTACATTTTGAGGAAAACCGAGGTAGTGAGATGTAGCCAATATTATATAGATGAATTTTGTAACAATTTCGAATGTACCGAAAATTGCATTTCCACCAATCGTGAATGAAATATAAAAGGATTCAAACGCGATGCAAATTTGTAATATGGCGTAACTATGTGTGTTGAGTATCATTTGACATTATAAATGAATTGATAAAGTTTTAACAGTCTTAATAAAGCAAATGGCATTGCAATGTATTGAAAGCTACTTAAAATGGAGATTTAGAATTGTAATTTTCAACAAAAGGAACTTGTCAAACCACAAATGACGGGTCTCCGCAACGCTGTGCCACGCAAGTGCATTTAAACGTTTCTTGGTCTCGTCTTGGTTAGTGAACCAGGTACAGTATCATTTCAGTTTCATTAATTTGTAATTTCCATCAAGTTTGTCTTGATACGCTAAATAAATATGTGGGTTCAAATGATATGAAGGGTGCAGATGCATTATGAGCACCTTATGCTTATTTCTGATGAATATTGTTGGGATTATATTAATAATAAACCTTCCTAATATTAAACATTCAATTTGAATTTTGAAAAGGCAAGCAACGGTTATTGTTTTGAAACTGAATGTTGGGAAAGAAAGCGTCGTTATCTCGATCAGGCAATGCATAAGACGCCATTGCTGGATAGTTATGAATATTGTGTGCTATACAATAACATATTCTTAAAAGTAAGCATCGTATCATTAATTTAATATGAATAGGTTCCTTATTTATGCAAGATAACGTGAATATAGATATCCAAATTGGAGTGTTTATCCATTTGAAAATCTTCATTGCGGACCAGTGGCCTTAAAGAAAGTTGACAGCGTATGGGCATACTTTTGTCGAGTTTTAAGTAATTGGGTGTAGGTTTGATAAGGAAATTGTTATGCCATATTGTGCAATGGATATCAATAATACTTGAGCACGATTAGCGGAGTTAATGAAGCGTCGCAAACGTTTTTTATTCCAATTTGATGACATCGACATCGCTGCTTACCTTAACGACGTGGTCATGGTTTACACACTCTTATATCTCCTTTGCATTTCAAAATAAATCCTCGCGGATTGTTGCCTTTTGTAGCGCAACTTTCGTACTTTTTGAATATAACTTGCAACAGTTTGGCTTTGTAGGAGGAACGTGGCAAAAGCGATGCGAGTTGTTGTAAATATCCACTTGTTGTCCGTATGCAGTGCTTGCGTAGAGGCTTGTTTCGTGCTTTTCTTGCGTCTTGCACGTTGCACTATTTATGGATCCGATTGAAGAATTTTGAAGCCCGTTTATTCCTCTTCCGATTGGTACTATGTAGAAAGGTGAGAGAAGCGTCGTTTATTTGCAAGTTCCAAATCAATGCTTCGATGTGTTTCTCCGATCTCGATCCGTTGTGCTTGTTCTGGATCCGTTGTGAAGTATTTCATCTCGATCCGTTGTGCTTTGATTGAGATTTGAATTAATTCGAAGTCGAGATTTATTTCTAGTTTTGATATGTTTCTAAGTGGAAAATTATTTCTAAGTCGAAAAATATTTCAAAGTCGTAACAAATTTCAAAGTTCAAAAATGAAAATAGTTCTAAGTGGAGAATTATTTCTAAGTGGGAAACGCTTTTAGATTCTATGTCCCGCTGATGCGGCGTAAGTACGCAAGTCGCGTCGAGTGAACCGGCGGCGAAAGACACTTTGTGCGGCATGACGAAATCGCGTCCAGCATGCAAGCAAGATTGCGTGTCGGAAACGACTGCAGTTCCGACAAAATAGGCCGAAGTGGTGGTAGTTGGTAAAAAATCGGAAAAAGCTGTGGATATGCTGCGCCTTATATATGTGGACACCTGTGTCTGCTAGGCGAGCCGATCGAACACGTTCTGTGTTGGAGACTCTCGCCGCTTCCAAATTGTCTCGGCCTCTGTGCGAGCCTCTCGACCTCCGCGTCGAGCAGGTGTAACGCAGTCGCAATGAACGAAGAAAAGGGTTCTCTGCCATTGTGCCCTACGCACCGAAAAAGCTCGACGCCTCCGAAAACTCGCCCCGCTGCGAAACGAGCAGTCGGGGACGTCGTGAGTACCGAACCGTCTAGAGAATGACATGTTAAAAATTCGATTCGAGAAGTGACGCGGGGCCCATCTCGGGCCTCCCGCGGCCCGCCGACACGTGGGCCGCGACTCGAAGAATTGGATTCGGCGGAGAAATCCCCGAACGAAAAGTTTCCACCCTCGAAAGCGGGTCGGTTACGAAAGATACCTGGTTGATCCTGCCAGTAGTCATATGCTTGTCTCAAAGATTAAGCCATGCATGTCTAAGTACATGCCGTATTAAGGCGAAACCGCGAATGGCTCATTAAATCAGTTATGGTTCCTTGGATCGTACTTTACTACTTGGATAACTGTGGCAATTCTAGAGCTAATACATGCAGCAGAGCTCCGACCTTCGGGGACGAGCGCTTTTATTAGACCAAAACCAATCGGGCCTCGTGTCCGTGAACTGTGGTGACTCTGTATAACTTTGGGCTGATCGCACGGGCTCGTCCCGGCGACGTATCTTTCAAGTGTCTGCCTTATCAACTGTCGATGGTAGGTTACGCGCCTACCATGGTTGTAACGGGTGACGGGGAATCAGGGTTCGATTCCGGAGAGGGAGCCTGAGAAACGGCTACCACATCCAAGGAAGGCAGCAGGCGCGCAAATTACCCACTCCCGGAACGGGGAGGTAGTGACGAAAAATAACAATACGGGACTCTTTTGAGACCCCGTAATTGGAATGAGTACACTCTAAATCCTTTAACGATTATCCATTGGAGGGCAAGTCTAGTGCCAGCAGCCGCGGTAATTCTAGCTCCAATAGCGTATATTAAAGTTGTTGCGGTTAAAAAGCTCGTAGTTGGATCTCAGTTCCAGACGGACGGTCCGCCTACCGGCGGTCACTGTCCGTTCTGAACAGGCCAGCCGGTTTCCCCTGATGATCTTCACCGGTTGTCTCGGGTGACCGGCAAGTTTACTTTGAAAAAATTAGAGTGCTCAAAGCAGGCGCGACGCCTGGATAATGGTGCATGGAATAATGGAATAGGACCTCGGTTCTATTTTGTTGGTTTTCGGAACGCGAGGTAATGATTAAGAGGGACAGACGGGGGCATCCGTACTGCGACGCTAGAGGTGAAATTCTTGGACCGTCGCAAGACGAACTACTGCGAAAGCATTTGCCAAAGGCGATCAGATACCGCCCTAGTTCTAACCATAAACGATGCCAGCCAGCGATCCGGCTGTGTTCCTCAAATGACACGCCGGGCAGCTTCCGGGAAACCAAAGCTTTTGGGTTCCGGGGGAAGTATGGTTGCAAAGCTGAAACTTAAAGGAATTGACGGAAGGCCACACAAGGTGTGGAGCCTGCGGCTTAATTTGACTCAACACGCGAAAACTCACCTGGCCCGGACACAGGAAGGATTGACAGATTGAGAGCTCTTTCTTGATTCTGTGGGTGGTGGTGCATGGCCGCTCTTAGTTGGTGGAGCGATTTGTCTGGTTAATTCCGTTAACGAACGAGACTCTAGCCTGCTAAATAGACGTTCCGATCCTCCGAGTCGGACGTTCTTCTTAGAGGGACGGGCGGCGTTTAGCCGCACGAAACAGAGCAATAGCAGGTCTGTGATGCCCTTTGATGTCCGGGGCCGCACGCGCGCTACATTGAAGGAACCAGCGTGTGCTTTCCCTGTCCGACAGGACTGGGTAACCCGTTGAACCTCCTTCGTGCTGGGGATAGCAAATTGTAATTGTTTTGCTTGAACGAGGAACACCTAGTAAGCGTGAGTCATCAGCTCATGTTGATTATGTCCCTGGCCTTTGTTCACACCGCCCGTCGCTACTACCGATTGAATGATTTAGTGAGGTCTTCGGACTGGCGCTCGGATTGGCTTTCGGGTCGAGCCGACGTGCCGGAAAGATGACCAAACTTGATCATTTAGAGGAAGTAAAAGTCGTAACAAGGTTTCCGTAGGTGAACCTGCGGAAGGATCATTATCGAAATCGATTCCCCTCTTGGGAGTTGTTTTGAAAAACTCTCCTCTCTCTCCCCTCCCCGGGAGTCCGAGGAAAGGAGCCTGCACCCGTCGGACGGCGGTGGAGAGGTCTCCGTTCGAACGCACCGCGACGCCTTGCCGAGGGTGTGCCTACTTTTGTTCCCGGCCGCGCTTTCGGCAGGAGGGAGGTCTTCTCTTCTCGTTTGACGAGAGGGGGAGGCTAGGCTTGAAGAGCTGCGTCGCAGAACGCACCGCACCGAAGGCGTCCTCTTCCGACTCCGGTCGGAAGTGTCTCTTTAAATTGAAAAATTCGAACGCACTACGACGAGCTCCTTAGGGAGCGAGTCATAAAAAAAAAAAATTACAACTCTGAACAGTGGATCACTCGGCTCACGGGTCGATGAAGAACGCAGCCAGCTGCGAGATTTGGTGTGAATTGCAGGACACATTGAGCACTGATTTTTCGAACGCACATTGCGGCCTCGGGTCCTACCCGGGGCCTCGCCTGTCTGAGGGTCGGATAAGACTTGCCTAGGAAATTCGTTTCCAATTGGCCGCACCGGAAGACTC
>CAXBTE010000037.1:105000-132500 GCA_963978545.1 Linyphia triangularis
AAAAAAAATGAACTTTAATCGGTCAACCGTGGACTACAACATTAGAAAAAAATCAAAAACGGAATAGAAAACACCACAAATTATAAATACAAGTGCTGTATAGTTAACGTCTTCAGAAATGGGAGAGACAAAATAAGACAACACAAAATAAGTGACTTAATATTGGAACAGAAAGCATGTACATCTTATCATTTCTTAGGTCATGCAAGGTACATGATTATGTCCCGAAACAACCAACATCCCTCAACAACATAATTAAAACACGGAAACTTATACGTAACATGCAGACTGACTGACAAACAAACTTGAACTTGGAATTAAGTAAAAAAACACAATCCATACATCACAGCATGTAACCCTGTAGCAACGGAATGCAGCCGTCAAAAATCACTAGCACGAGTACCAAAAATATGGAATCGTCTCCTCCCCGGTGCTTACCGGTGTACCCGTTTCAATCGCGTTCTAAACAAACTACAGACATAATTTTTACACTATGAGTGTCGTAAATTGTACTAAAAATTCTTCCTTCATTTTATGAAACAAATAATTCAATTAATGTTACTTATACAGAAAAGCAACTGGTGTGGAATGAGGAAGAGTAAAGTTGCGCAACTTCAAATTCTTCATGTTAGATAAACAGCTTATCTAAGTTTCTTGTTAATGTAGCGGTCTTCATACTTTTTCCCAACCTGTGCTGTGAGTGAACCGCCCACTTTTCAAACTATTGTTTACCTTTTGCTTCAGCTAAAGTTTTAAGTCAATTTGTATGGTTTCTTCCTTGAAAGTTTAATAATATTTGTATTGGGTGTTTCTGAATTTTGAATGATCAACTGTGGTATTTTTCTAGGCATGCATTCTTTGTATTATGCACATTTATTTGTTATATAAGAGAAAGTTGTGGAACAGGGCGGATGGTTTCTGACTGCCAGTGAGGTAGTAGTGTGGATTATGTTATAAATAAACTTTTAAGATTTTTTTTGTTTCTACCCTTGTCTACCCCTTTTTTACTGCCTTTATTTTATCATATAAATTAAAGCACAAAGAAAAAAACCATCCCACAAGCCCCCACCCATCCACCCAGGCAGAGTAATAGTCATGTTTGTACGGGATTTCAATTTTTAGTGGTGACGATTACTGAATTTGAACGAACCCTTTGAAAAATCAATATTTTGCATTACTTAAAATAATATTTTATTGTTGATTTAAAGGCCAAAAGCAAATTTCTTTCAAATCACTCAATCCATTTAGTTTTATGCTAATTGATCCCTGCTTATTCAAACTCGCCTAACTACGCTCGCTGCGCCATTGCTTTGCAGCGGTCGGGCAACGCAACAGCCTAACTACGCTCGCAGCGCCATTGCTTTGCAGCGGTCAGGCAACGCAACGGGTTTGTCCCACGACAAATTATGAAATGTAATGCTTGCTGTCAAGCAGTCATTTTTTTCTTTTCCTTTTTTAAAGGACTATAGTAATTGTTAACTAAAATTTCTCCCGATGTGCAGTGCCGCTCGAGAAATATCTTTTTACATGTAAATTTATATTTTAACCACCAGGTGGTGGAGCTTTGTAATTGTTTAAAAGACTTATATTTTTATGCTGGAGGAGACGATAATAAATATTTGGGCTATAATGAATGTCTCATTTGATAAAAGTTATATGACGAGCGTTGTAATGACTGATGTTTGTATATTTTTCAGGTTTTCCCTGGATGAAGAAGGAAAAACTTCGGCTGTTTCTGTGAATTTGTGTTTCATCTTGATTTTTCTGCGAAATGAGTAATTTTGTTTTTGGATCGAGGTTATACTACGTAATAAATGCAATAAATTAAATATATATGAATACTATAGGCATATACAAATGTAATCTGATTTTGTAAACCAATCAATCAATAATCTTCCATGTAATATGTAGTAAACAATGAATGGGAAAGGATTTTTAAAGAAAACTGTGTTTAATGCAACGATCATTTTTAAAAAAATTAATTTGAATGAATATTTATATACAACTGAAGTAAATTTAGTTTAACGTTAATGCACAACAATGGTAATTGTAATTTGAGTTTGAATATCTATCGCTGCCTTTTGTTAATGTTAGAAAAATGTCCAAACACACATCTGCCATTTCGCTTCTTTCTCCTAAAACTAACTAGAAAACCAAACACTTGTCCTCACTATTTAAAAGTACTATCTCGTGCAATTGTGTTTAACAAATTGTAAAAGCCGTTTGTTAAATTTCCCGTTACTAGTATCTACCACATTAGTGAAATGTAAGTGCGTTATTAATTCGGAAACAAACGGCTAGGTTCGAAAGAAAGTTTGTAGCCAAAGCAGATAAAAACTTGGAAGAGATTTATTTCGATGCATGACTCTTTGCAGATTCTGTTCTTCCTGTTGTAATGCACTCGATACAGTTCTTTACACAACAATGTATCGCAAACAGCATTTAAAAACTAGAACGCTAAAGATTCAATGCTCGCTGACTGGCAACAAAGTACAAACTCGATCACCCGCTCTATTGGCCTTCCTTTGTGAATCTTCCGTAGATAGAAATTAGGAGAATTCTCTACATTGCATTCGAAAAGCCAGAAGTACATGTACCTGGAGTGTACACCGAAAGTGTCGCCAAATTTGGCGATTAGGATGAGGTACCATTATGACCGTAATGTTTAATGGCCTTCTTGTACAACACGTACTCAAGCATTCGTAGATGCATTGCGGGAAAGAAATTCTTGCACTGCCTCTATGTACATACTTAACTTTTGTTTTTACATAATTAATACTAACAAATATTTAGAAATATAAAGTAAATGCTAATTCATTGTTCTGTTGTACTGCAAGTCCACCTGATGGCTGTGTGGTTAGCGCTCTGGAACATGCCAAAAGTGCCGGGTTTAAATCCCGAAGATTTGGACGTGGATGTTTTTGGTGGTTCGGAATCCACGTTAAGCTGTAGGTCCCGGTCTGATTATTCAATGAAGATGGCCGCCTGAAGTTTTTATTCCATGTATTCCTTTGATTTTGTTAATGAATTTTGTAAAAAAGTACATTTTCGACTTTCAGCATTTATATTTTTAAGTTAGGTTGCATGTGAATATCCATCCTTGACAGAAATGAAAAGAATAAAACCCGCAAGTATGAAATTAATTCTTATAGTTTATAATTGAAATGGGTAAACATAGGATAATGAATTTGAACTGCTTATATATGCATAAATAAAATGCGTATTGTGTGTTTTGTCAGTATGCAATAATTGAATAGTGTTGAACGGTCTGTAGTTGTAGTACGAATTGTGTTATTTTCCTGTTTGAAATTGGTATTATAATGAAATGGGATTTTGAATTGTCCGGGAAAAAGAATGTATCTCTGATGAATTTATGTTCGTGTCAGTATTTAGTGATACACCACCAAAAGGTGGATTTCCGCTTTTTTTTATTTATTAATTGATGAAAATGCATATTAAAATCTTCTAATTTTTTTTTTTTTATTCTGTAGAATCCTTGTTTACAATTAAAATTTTAACTGTTTACTTCGAATTGAAATGAAACCTGGAAATTTAATTAAAATGCCTGGAAAAGTCTAGGAACCCTGTGAATTGTTATGGGACACCCTCTTATTGTGTTACAAGCGCTTTTGTAATTAAAATCAATTGATATTCAGAGGTTTGTGACACATGTGTAGCATTATGTATGAACGTTGCAATGAAAGTTACTGGAATATTTGATTGTTTATACAGTAATTATGCTTCAAGTAGCCTATGCTGAAGTCGTTTTAGAACGACTAAAGTAAGTAAGGAAACAAAGTAAGGAAAGCTGATACTTTAAATTTGAATGCCATTCTTAATGTCTTGTCATTGAACTATGAAATTCAATACCAATCAAATTAGTACTTAATCAAAGGATTATTTTGGGATTGGCCAAACTTGATTTCTTATTAAATTATAAGTATACTAGGGGGCTCCGCCCCCTGCTCACTGACGCTCGCCAACCCCCTGGATTGCTATGCAATCCCCTTGGCTAGCTTTGCTCGTCTTAAAGAGAATAGCAATTAAAATATGCTCTAGCATAAAGCTATTTCAGCTGCATAATGCCATGAAACTGAACCTTTTATTATTTATGAAGAGTCGAAATACTTGCCACGTCATTATTCTGTTGCTGTCGAGACGCGTTAAGCAGGGACATTGTGGCAACGTAGTAGAAAGTTCTTGGAAAACAACCAAAGTAAGCAGTTGTGTACATATATTTAAAAAAGATCGGTTATTTAATTGAACAATTACAATTTACGGGCTGCTTTTGTACGAAGCGCCAAAATAATTAAAGTTGCTTATCGAAATTTCTTAACGAAGCAATCATATGTTCACTTAATCTTTTTTGTGATACTTGGAAAATAAAATGAAAGAGTGAAAGGCCAATTATCCAGCATTTAATCAACCGGAATTTTTTTGAAAATCAAATTTGGCGAGAAAATTTAGCCATATTTCGCCAAAAGTTGTTTTTTAAATTTTCATATGAGATTTTGAATTTGAATGGGTTGAAATTTTATTCGTTATTTTGATAGTTTTTAATTCGTAATAGCTGAATTTGCACTGATTAAAGATGAGTATAGGTTCAGATTTACTGAACAACGCCTCTCAGCGATTTTTTTTTTAAATTGGCGATTTAGCGCTGAATGCAACCCGGCGACCTCCAGAACATGTTCCAGCAGATAACTCTTCCGAAAAGTCTGATTTATCCGGAATTCTAATCTAAAAGAAATGTACATATCTTGGATCTATTTATTCTTGCAATCATCGTAACTATTAAATCAATACGTTTTAAATAGGCAATAATTTATATCTGTAAATTGTAATAAGAAAAACAAAATATAGCGAATCCAAGTTGTTGCTGTTGCCAGATGTTATTAGTCAAATTTCAAAAGATATATTGTGATTGGCTGGAAATTCGTGCATTTAGAAGATTGGTGATTGAAGTCGTTGTCATTCTGTTCACAGAAATGAAGCCAAATTTTGACGTTTCGCAAGAGAATTATATATATAGAAGGAATACATTGGAAAAACTACAAATGTTTGTTATTCAGTTACAATAATGATGGGATGTAATAAAAAAAGCTTACAATGGAGGGCTGCAGCAACCTCTACATTTTTTTGAAATTGCCCAACAAAACATGGCAGCAAAACTGAATAGGCTACATTTTTGCGTAAACCCACCAAAACTTCATAAAAAAAATTGCAATGCCTGTACATTTTGAGGAAAACCGAGGTAGTGAGATGTAGCCAATATTATATAGATGAATTTTGTAACAATTTCGAATGTACCGAAAATTGCATTTCCACCAATCGTGAATGAAATATAAAAGGATTCAAACGCGATGCAAATTTGTAATATGGCGTAACTATGTGTGTTGAGTATCATTTGACATTATAAATGAATTGATAAAGTTTTAACAGTCTTAATAAAGCAAATGGCATTGCAATGTATTGAAAGCTACTTAAAATGGAGATTTAGAATTGTAATTTTCAACAAAAGGAACTTGTCAAACCACAAATGACGGGTCTCCGCAACGCTGTGCCACGCAAGTGCATTTAAACGTTTCTTGGTCTCGTCTTGGTTAGTGAACCAGGTACAGTATCATTTCAGTTTCATTAATTTGTAATTTCCATCAAGTTTGTCTTGATACGCTAAATAAATATGTGGGTTCAAATGATATGAAGGGTGCAGATGCATTATGAGCACCTTATGCTTATTTCTGATGAATATTGTTGGGATTATATTAATAATAAACCTTCCTAATATTAAACATTCAATTTGAATTTTGAAAAGGCAAGCAACGGTTATTGTTTTGAAACTGAATGTTGGGAAAGAAAGCGTCGTTATCTCGATCAGGCAATGCATAAGACGCCATTGCTGGATAGTTATGAATATTGTGTGCTATACAATAACATATTCTTAAAAGTAAGCATCGTATCATTAATTTAATATGAATAGGTTCCTTATTTATGCAAGATAACGTGAATATAGATATCCAAATTGGAGTGTTTATCCATTTGAAAATCTTCATTGCGGACCAGTGGCCTTAAAGAAAGTTGACAGCGTATGGGCATACTTTTGTCGAGTTTTAAGTAATTGGGTGTAGGTTTGATAAGGAAATTGTTATGCCATATTGTGCAATGGATATCAATAATACTTGAGCACGATTAGCGGAGTTAATGAAGCGTCGCAAACGTTTTTTATTCCAATTTGATGACATCGACATCGCTGCTTACCTTAACGACGTGGTCATGGTTTACACACTCTTATATCTCCTTTGCATTTCAAAATAAATCCTCGCGGATTGTTGCCTTTTGTAGCGCAACTTTCGTACTTTTTGAATATAACTTGCAACAGTTTGGCTTTGTAGGAGGAACGTGGCAAAAGCGATGCGAGTTGTTGTAAATATCCACTTGTTGTCCGTATGCAGTGCTTGCGTAGAGGCTTGTTTCGTGCTTTTCTTGCGTCTTGCACGTTGCACTATTTATGGATCCGATTGAAGAATTTTGAAGCCCGTTTATTCCTCTTCCGATTGGTACTATGTAGAAAGGTGAGAGAAGCGTCGTTTATTTGCAAGTTCCAAATCAATGCTTCGATGTGTTTCTCCGATCTCGATCCGTTGTGCTTGTTCTGGATCCGTTGTGAAGTATTTCATCTCGATCCGTTGTGCTTTGATTGAGATTTGAATTAATTCGAAGTCGAGATTTATTTCTAGTTTTGATATGTTTCTAAGTGGAAAATTATTTCTAAGTCGAAAAATATTTCAAAGTCGTAACAAATTTCAAAGTTCAAAAATGAAAATAGTTCTAAGTGGAGAATTATTTCTAAGTGGGAAACGCTTTTAGATTCTATGTCCCGCTGATGCGGCGTAAGTACGCAAGTCGCGTCGAGTGAACCGGCGGCGAAAGACACTTTGTGCGGCATGACGAAATCGCGTCCAGCATGCAAGCAAGATTGCGTGTCGGAAACGACTGCAGTTCCGACAAAATAGGCCGAAGTGGTGGTAGTTGGTAAAAAATCGGAAAAAGCTGTGGATATGCTGCGCCTTATATATGTGGACACCTGTGTCTGCTAGGCGAGCCGATCGAACACGTTCTGTGTTGGAGACTCTCGCCGCTTCCAAATTGTCTCGGCCTCTGTGCGAGCCTCTCGACCTCCGCGTCGAGCAGGTGTAACGCAGTCGCAATGAACGAAGAAAAGGGTTCTCTGCCATTGTGCCCTACGCACCGAAAAAGCTCGACGCCTCCGAAAACTCGCCCCGCTGCGAAACGAGCAGTCGGGGACGTCGTGAGTACCGAACCGTCTAGAGAATGACATGTTAAAAATTCGATTCGAGAAGTGACGCGGGGCCCATCTCGGGCCTCCCGCGGCCCGCCGACACGTGGGCCGCGACTCGAAGAATTGGATTCGGCGGAGAAATCCCCGAACGAAAAGTTTCCACCCTCGAAAGCGGGTCGGTTACGAAAGATACCTGGTTGATCCTGCCAGTAGTCATATGCTTGTCTCAAAGATTAAGCCATGCATGTCTAAGTACATGCCGTATTAAGGCGAAACCGCGAATGGCTCATTAAATCAGTTATGGTTCCTTGGATCGTACTTTACTACTTGGATAACTGTGGCAATTCTAGAGCTAATACATGCAGCAGAGCTCCGACCTTCGGGGACGAGCGCTTTTATTAGACCAAAACCAATCGGGCCTCGTGTCCGTGAACTGTGGTGACTCTGTATAACTTTGGGCTGATCGCACGGGCTCGTCCCGGCGACGTATCTTTCAAGTGTCTGCCTTATCAACTGTCGATGGTAGGTTACGCGCCTACCATGGTTGTAACGGGTGACGGGGAATCAGGGTTCGATTCCGGAGAGGGAGCCTGAGAAACGGCTACCACATCCAAGGAAGGCAGCAGGCGCGCAAATTACCCACTCCCGGAACGGGGAGGTAGTGACGAAAAATAACAATACGGGACTCTTTTGAGACCCCGTAATTGGAATGAGTACACTCTAAATCCTTTAACGATTATCCATTGGAGGGCAAGTCTAGTGCCAGCAGCCGCGGTAATTCTAGCTCCAATAGCGTATATTAAAGTTGTTGCGGTTAAAAAGCTCGTAGTTGGATCTCAGTTCCAGACGGACGGTCCGCCTACCGGCGGTCACTGTCCGTTCTGAACAGGCCAGCCGGTTTCCCCTGATGATCTTCACCGGTTGTCTCGGGTGACCGGCAAGTTTACTTTGAAAAAATTAGAGTGCTCAAAGCAGGCGCGACGCCTGGATAATGGTGCATGGAATAATGGAATAGGACCTCGGTTCTATTTTGTTGGTTTTCGGAACGCGAGGTAATGATTAAGAGGGACAGACGGGGGCATCCGTACTGCGACGCTAGAGGTGAAATTCTTGGACCGTCGCAAGACGAACTACTGCGAAAGCATTTGCCAAAGGCGATCAGATACCGCCCTAGTTCTAACCATAAACGATGCCAGCCAGCGATCCGGCTGTGTTCCTCAAATGACACGCCGGGCAGCTTCCGGGAAACCAAAGCTTTTGGGTTCCGGGGGAAGTATGGTTGCAAAGCTGAAACTTAAAGGAATTGACGGAAGGCCACACAAGGTGTGGAGCCTGCGGCTTAATTTGACTCAACACGCGAAAACTCACCTGGCCCGGACACAGGAAGGATTGACAGATTGAGAGCTCTTTCTTGATTCTGTGGGTGGTGGTGCATGGCCGCTCTTAGTTGGTGGAGCGATTTGTCTGGTTAATTCCGTTAACGAACGAGACTCTAGCCTGCTAAATAGACGTTCCGATCCTCCGAGTCGGACGTTCTTCTTAGAGGGACGGGCGGCGTTTAGCCGCACGAAACAGAGCAATAGCAGGTCTGTGATGCCCTTTGATGTCCGGGGCCGCACGCGCGCTACATTGAAGGAACCAGCGTGTGCTTTCCCTGTCCGACAGGACTGGGTAACCCGTTGAACCTCCTTCGTGCTGGGGATAGCAAATTGGACTGCCCAGACCGGAGAACTCGCCCAGAAGGGCTTAGAGCTTTTGTTTCTCCGGCCGGGTAAAAAGTGGCACCACCAGCACGAGAGGAAGCCCCCCGGGCGCCCCGGCACTGCCGGATCAGATTTATTTAAAATTTAGGGATTTTTTACATGGGGTGTATATGTATATTAAAAATAAAAATTGTATATTAAAAGACAGTCATTATAAAATACTAGGTGGTGGATAAAAGGATAAAATTACACATTAGTATATTCACAAAAGGATAAAATTCTCAGGGTTGGCAACTATACATCTTTCTTTAACGAAAACAAAACAACTCCAACGAATAGATAACAAAAGAACACAAAAACTCAAAAGGACAACCACAAGGACTATATACAAGAGTTAAAACTTTAAACAGGAATTAGAAAGTTCTCTAGTTATTATTCTTATATAAAAATTCTCCAAAAATCAAAAATCAATAAAATCAATTATGAATGAAATTTAAACGAAAATCGACAAAAGTTGATAAAAAGGTAATAAAGCACAATATAGCGAATAGATAACAAAAGAACACAAAAACACAAAAGGACAACCACAAGGACTATATACAAGAGTTAAAACTTTAAACAGGAATTAGAAAGTTCTCCAGTTATTATTCTTATATAAAAATTCTCCAAAAATCAAAAATCAATAAAATCAATTATGAATGAAATTTAAACGAAAATTGACAAAAGTTGATAAAAAGGTAATAAAGCACAAATAAAGCAATAAATACTGTTTGTGTAATCAAAACATTAAACAAAAGTGTTCAATTTTTAGATGTTATTGTTTAGCAATTGGTAAAAAATTTTCAAAAAAAAAAAAACCAATAAAATCAACATGAAGTGGCAAAGGTCGGCAATTGTTAAAAAACATTAAACAAAAGTGTACAATTTTTAGATGTTATTGTTTAGCAATTGGTAAAAAATTTTTAAAAAAAAAACCCAATAAAATCAACATGAAGTGGCAAAGGTTGGCAATTGTTAAAAATCAGGCAGTCCCCCAGCTATTCATTTAAAAAGGTAGGGCATTATTATAATTATTTAAACACTTTACAAACAGATAATAATATAAAGTCAAAAATAAAGTTAAATAATGACCCACTGTGCAAATCATACAAACACTATATAATCTTATAAAAATCAAGGTAAAAATAACGCTAAAATATATAAGCATTATTAAGATAACAAGGGTAATTATTTAAGGAAAAAGCCTATTAAAGGATTTTTATGCACATTGGGCCAAAATAGCCCTTTGTGCAGTCTGTAAAAACTTCAAAGTAAACCAGACCAAATTTGATCCTAAACCATATAGTTTTATAAAAATGTTAAATTGAAAATAACTCTAAATTATATAAGCAATTATAATGTAAAAAAGGGTATTTAATTAAGAATAGAAGCCTATTAAAAATTATTATGCACAATGGGCCAAATGAGAGATCAAAGTTAGCCCATTGTGCAGTCTGTAAAAATTTCAAAGTAAACCAAACCGTTTTTAATTCTATACCATATAATTTTATAAAAAATACAGATTGAAAGTAATACCAAATTATATAAGCAGTTATAAAGTAAATAGGGTATTTGATTAAGAGTAAAAGCCCATAAAAATTATTATGCACAATGGGCCAAATGAAAGATCAAAGTTAGCCCATTGTGCAATCTGTAAAAATTTCAAAGTAAACCAAACCATATTAGTTCCAATACTATGTAAGCCTATAATAATACAAAGGTGAAAATAACACTAGATTATAACAGGCAATAACAATGGAAAAGGGTATTTAAATAAGGGCAAAATCCTATAAAAAATTTGTATGCACAGTGGGCCAAATGAAAGATCGAAGTTAGCCCATTGTGCAATCTGTAAAAATTTCAAAGTAAACCAAACCATATTAATTCCAATACTATGTAAACTTATAATATTACAAAGGTGAAAATAACACTAGATTATAACAGGCAATAACAATGGAAAAAGGGTATTTAAAAAAGGACAAAATCCTATAAAAATTTGTATGCACAATGGGCCAAATGAAAGATCAAAACTAGCCCATTGTGCGTCAAAAAGAGTAAAGTAAACCAAACGTAAATTGAAAAATCGCACAATGGGCAATGTGTTTTTCGAAAAATATATATATTGATACAAAAGTAAGGTCAAATTACTTGATTTGTTATTTAGTTAACATTCTATTGTTAAAAATACAAAAATTACAAAAAATTATAGGGTATGCTGGGAGACCCCTGATCCAATACCAAACATCACAAAACACCAGTGAAACACCACCTCAGTCACCCAGTGAAGGCGGAGAGCGAAAATGTTATATATTTGCGCAAAGATTTTAGTTTCGGTTTTCAAAAAAATATTAAAAGTTAAATTTAAATTAATTAGAAGAAGCCGGCCCCTCACCGCCAGGCAGCCTGGTCGGTAGGGCACCGGCTTTCTGCACTGCTCATACTATTGTGTTCCTGGTTCTGTCCTCTGAATCGGTCATGGTGGTATAGGTAGTGTGAAGAGCATAAATTGCAATCGTGATCGCTTAATATCGGAGGGACTAACTATTGTGTGTGTATGTTAATTGAATGTCTGTGATGGATGTAGTATGCTTAATATAACCTGTATAATTAATATATGATATGTATTCTATTGTAGGACAGATGAAGAGTGGGTACCCAAGGTGTGAATGAGGTCGAAAACTGTATATGACTAACATGTATTAAATTGTGTAAATTAAATTGGGTTATATTAGGTGATAAGACTGTAATTATTGTGTATTAGGGGCAAACCCACTCTCACATCTGTGGTGTGGGGGTGGTTAGGTCCTGGGTATACCGAGCATAGGGTAGTGCCTTAATTTTGTAAAAAAAAATAAGATTTATATATAAAAGTTTTAAGTATAAATTTAAATATAAGAATTTTTGGTATAGATGTATATTAATTATTTTAATTTATGTAATTTTTGTATGGAGTTAAAGGGACCCAGGACCTAGGGAGAGGAAATAAAAATTTTTAAATTTATTGAAGCCACCACGACCGATGAGGAACCAGGAACAAAGAGTTATTATATTTCTAATTAATTAGTGTTGAGTTAAAACCAGTTAAAATTTGCAGTAATTGCAAAATTCTGACTCTTCAAAAAAAAAAAAAATTTTTAAATTGTTAAATTGTTTTATAGTAATTAAACTCTGTAATAAGCTGCAAATCAAAATCAATTTATGTTAGGCTGAGATAACTCACACAAAACCAAAACAACTCAAGCCAGAATAAATTTGTTTAAGTCATAATAAATTGACCTGAGTTAAATCCGAATTAGGATAAAACTTTATGGAAAGATAATAATTATTCAAAGATTAATTTAAGGCTGTACCGTTAAAGATAGGTTCTATCTTCAAGGAAATTCATTATATTCTATATTCAAAATTCAAAATTCAAAATGGGTAAGTAAATTTACATATTAAAATTAGGGGGGAAAGATCAATATAAGCTATTATGGGTTTGGGTCTGCGTTGCAGATTTTATTACTAACTTTAATGGATTGTATTATTTTATTACAAGATAGGTTGTTTTTTATTACTGACATCAACCATGCATTTTTATAAGCCTCCGCCGGACGAACCAAGTGGTGGGCCCCTGTTAATGGGCATTCGAATATGTAATGATCTGAATCCCCGACCGAACCGCAAGGGCAGTTGTCGTTAGCTTTAATTTTGAATCTTTTTAGGTATTGCAAGAAGGGACCATGATTTGTTAAGAAATAAATTATGAATCTATTTGTTATTTGAAAGTCGGTGGAGACACGGGGAAGGAAAGAGCGAACTCTCCCGTTCCCCGTACCCCCACTCAGTCTCCAGTTTTGCTGCCACCATTTACGTGCTTTTGATTTAATAATTATTTTTAAGTTGGAATATGGAAGGGGTAATGAATAGGGGGTCCCACTCGAGGCTCCCAATTTGGCGTGGTAATCTGCAGTCTCATTTCCTAGGAGCCCCTCATGGGCCCTCACCCAATATATATTAAAGTTGTCTTTATAGGAATAGAGAGTGTTTTTGAATTTATGGATTATTTTAGATTTATTATTGACACTGCCCAGCACTTCGATCGAGGACCTGCTGTCCGTGAAGATATTTATTCGGATGTTTTCATCTTTTGCCCATTCAACTGCTGTCATTATTGCTGATAATTCTGCTTGAAATACTGTATTGTCATCGTTCATTTTATAAGTAAAGGTTTGTTTTAAGACACCACTATGGAACGCGCACACCGAGAAACCTACATTGCCGCCAATCTTGGAACCATCAGTGTACACGTCCCATAGGGTGTCAGGGAGAAATCTATTGTTTATGGGTGTAGTCCAGTAATAGGGGTGGGAGGAGGCCAGCGGGCTCCTCTCCTCAAACATCTCTGGGGATGGAAAGGAGGATGTATCTCCAAGGGGATCCACCCTCCTATTCCAAATATTAAATTTAATAAATAAGGAGTTGCAATAAATATGAAGAGGTAAAATTCCAAGGATTACGTTAAGTGAATCGTTGGGGGACGTCCTGTAAGCGCCAGCAATTCTCAACAGGAATGGCCTCTGGAGCGATGTTAAACGGGAAATCTGGGCAGAGGTTAGAGAACCCGCCCAGACCCCTGCTCCATAGGAGGCGATTTTTTCGATCACTGTGAGGTACCAGATTTTAAGGAGGTCTCGACTGGCGCCCCAGGAATTCCCCGCAACTCTACCAAAGCAATTAGATAAATTGTAGCATCTTTCGTATATTTTTAATATATGGGGGCTGAAAGTTAGACGATTGTCGAGAAGGATCCCCAGGTAATTTAATTCTTTTACTATTTTAATAGGATTATTTTTAATTTTGAACATAGGGTTTCTTCTGTCAAGTGGGTGATCCTTCCCGAATACTATGGATTTACTTTTTAAGGTTGAAATTTCCAGAGATAGAGAGTCGAGGACCCCGCTGAGCTCCTCAAGTATTTGGTTGGTATTAATTTCTAGGTTAGCGCGGGTGGTACCAGTGGTCACCACCGCAAGGTCGTCGGCGAAGGCCTGGATGTAGAACAAATCGCTGCACAGACAGAGTGTTTTGTTGAAGTAGAGCAACCACAGGATCGGTGCGATCACCGATCCCTGTGGTGCCCCTTTGTAAATTATTCTGGTTATATTGGTATTATTTTCGATAAATGAAATGGTTCTATTTTGTAGATAGGTATAAATAAATTGTTTTAGGTAGGTGGGAATATTTAAATTTTCTAATATTTGAACTAGGATTTGCCAATTTAGGTTATCAAAAGCTGATTTTATGTCTATGGTTGTTAGTGAAACATGTTGTTTCTTTTTAAAGGATTTGATGTGGTGGACTAAATCGGATACTGCTCCTTCGCAACTCTTTAGTTCTTGAAAACCATACTGCCTATGGTGTAGGAGCTGGTTTTTATGGATATGGTAATTTATTCTATTTACGAAAATTCTCTCTATTAATTTACCTAGTGTTGGGAGAAGGCAGATAGGGCGGTAGGATTCATCGGATGCAGGGTCCTTTCCTGGTTTTAGCAGGAAAAAGACCCTTGCATTACGAAGTGGTTGGGGGAAATAGGCGAATTTATTGCAATAATTAATGGGGGAGGTTAAAAGTTGCGGGCAAATCTTAAATATCTTTTCCCAAATATTGTAATCCAGGAGATCCAGACCAGGGGCCTTGCCCTTTTTCAATTTTTTAAAAACATTGCCAATTTCAATTTCTTTTATATCTTCTGTAATAAAATTATTATGATGAGGGAAAATACAGTTTGGGTAAGGTGGCGCGCCAAAGGTTTTGTCGATAAGTAGGTTAATTTTATCAAGGTAAGAGTCATTTATATTGTTTGATTGTATTTGTATTCCTTGGTGTAAATTGGTTTTATTGAGGGCTAGTTTAAAAGTTATTCCAAATTTTTCCGTGTAGATATTGCAAAATCTCCTCCATGAAATGGTTTTTTCTTTACTTATTGAAAGTTTAAATTCTCCTCTGGTTTTTTTATAGGCAAGGTCCGCGGCCCGAATCTCCTGGGCAGGGGAATCCCTCTTAATGAGGTTTTTTAGTCTTTTATATAATGCTGTAACTTGATTTCTTTTTGTTTTTAGTTGGGGGGTCCACCAGTTAAATTTTATTTTATTAGATTTTTTCTTTTTACGGATATATTTAAATGCGCAGGTTTTAGTTATATTGATTAGTTCTTTAAAGTAATTATCTAATGTATCAGTATCTTTTATTTGTTTCATTAGATTCTGTAATTTTGGGATTTCTTTACGGAAGAACCGCCCAAATCTGCCCATTCCGTAATTGGTTTTAAAGTAAAAGTCTGTATTATTATTGAGGTCATTCTCCAAGGTCACACAGACGTACCTGTGATCGCTGTTTGACTCCACGTCCAGGATTTCCCAGCTTGATATTGATGAAAAAAGAGATGATGATATTATAGTTAAATCAGGGCACCCTTTTCCCATAGTGGAGTAAAAGGTGTGCCCAAGTTCCGGTTTATTACAGATTGTAAAGTTATGTTCTATTAAAAATTCTAAAACTCTTCGGCCTCTAAGGTCTTCGATGTTGTAACCCCAGATACGAGATCTGGAGTTGAAGTCACCCATTAGGATATGTTGATTTTTATGAAAGTCTATGTCTTTGAATTCTTCAAAAAGAGTATCTATATTGTCATGGGGGGGAAAGTAAATGCTGCTTAAAATAAAGTTTTGGTTGTTATGGGTGACCTCTATAAAGACCGAAGAGTTCGTGCTACATTTAAAATTAGTTATGATTTCTCTATTGCAGACTATAATTATTGATTTAAAGGAAAGGGAATTATAAACGCGAAAGCCAAAGGGGAGTTTAAGTAAGGTGTCTTTATATAAATATGGGTCCTGAACGCAGATCAAGTCGATGTTTTGTTCACTAGCGACCACAAGGGCCGCCTCGTGAGCCCTCAGAGAATGATTGAAGTTAATTTGTATTATTTTGAGTTTAGTCACCATAGTCAGTATATCTTCGTTGAATCTCTAGGTTGCGAAGGTAGTTCGGGCAATTAATCCTGTCTGTGCAGGGATGGCTGATGTCATATTTCATTTTATATGTATTGTTGGAAAATTTACAATTAACACAAGATGGGGTATTTACACAATCTGCACTTACATGTCCGGTTGAGCTACAGTTTAAGCAAATTTCGCTCTCACTCCTGCACTGAGCGACTGTGTGGCCAAATTGGCCACATTTCTTACAGTGTCGTACACTATTAAATTCGTTCACTCTTAAACGTTGCCACCCCAAAAACAAATACCTCTCAGTCATTGACCTTTTAAAAGTCTCTGAATTTAAGGACAAAACCCAATGTACTCCCCTCTTACCCTTAATTTTGAACTCTGCTCTGCAGTTTTCTGCATTTAGAAAGTCGTTTTGGGTGAACAGTTCACTGAGAATCATATCTTTTGAGTGTTCACCCGATATATTTGTTATGATTATTTTAGGGTTGTTTACCTTGGGTTTATAGGAGTCAATTTTTTCTTTTAGTTTGTCGTTTGTGGTTATTAGTGTTTGTAGTTTGTTGACGTCTTCATCGTTGGGGGTGGTAATTACAATGCCTTCCTTTATTTTACGGATATTATTAATTTTAATTGGGAATTCTTTTAATGTTATGGAGTTCATAATGAGATTCTTAGTTGTTTCAAAATCTATGTGATCATGATTTTTGATGATGAGACAGTGCTCCTTACGCATTGGCTTTTTGTTTGGCCTTGGATTTTTCATGCCACGTTGGGCGGCTTGACTATATGAAATCGGGGGGGGGGGGGCCGGGGCTGATTCTTCGTAAATTTCTCTTATGTCTGCTTCTGGTACATTATTAGTTTCTATTATGTTATTTGCTACTCTGATAAGTCTCTCCTCAAGCAATTCGGCAATTTCTTCGATGTTGGGAGGTGCGTTTTTGATAAATTCTTCTGTATGTTTAGTTAATTCGCCCCTTACGGCTTCCATAATGTCTCGTTCCAGTGTTACTGTAGAGACCTGATTGTCTCTTACTCTGTCCCCTACCTCTCTGAGTAGAGCAGAGTAATCCTCCCTAATTTGTATGTTCTTACCCGTCATTATATCGATTTCTTTTTCCAACTGGTTAATCTTATCCCTTAAAGCCTGTGTGTTGCAGCCCTGCAGGGAGGTGCTCATGGGGGATAGTGAGGCAATGGTTTCACGGTCAAACCTATCCTCTAGGATTCGGATTTCCTTGGTGGCCTCCCTTCCCTCCAGTCTAGTTTCGACATATATTTCGGTGAGGGGCTGAATAAATGCTTTATAAATTGTGGTCATAAGCCGTGATCCTAGTTTTTTATTTTTGTTATCCTTATGGAAAATATCAATCATACCAACTGTTTGCATTAATTTTCTGTCGTTTGTGTTAGCGCCCTCTTCCAACTTTTCCCTAGTCATCTCCACCAGATTCAAAATATTTTCCCTCAGTTCAGACTCCTCTCTAGACTCTTTGTTATCGGCCATTATAAAAGGTTATTTTAAAATAATGAGATTTTTACAATGAAATACAAGGTGAAGGTTTTAAAAATATATATATGGAGCATTAAAAACTTAAAATTCTGGTTTTTAAAAACAAAGGGGGATCAACAGGACCCAAAAGAGGTTGAAGCATGAAAAAGGTAATAAAAACAGCTAAAAAAGATTTTAGCTAAAACCTGTATCACAGTTCTCTGGTGTTGAGAAATCCGTTCGGTGGTCCGAATGTTCAAATGTTCAGTTCGGTGATATACCTGCTAAACACAAACTTGAAGTTCTTGATCTGAAAAAACAGCACAAAAAACACAGCCTTGGTATACTTGAGTTGAAAACACGGGAGCACAGATCACAGATGAAACACAGCCTTAAAATTTTTGATGTAAACACATTGCTTCCTTGGGAATAAGGCCGCGACCAAAGATGTCGGCGAGGTGTGGCTCAGTAGAAGTAGTATGTAGCTCCCGGTATGACCAAAAATGGCGTCTTGGGCGGGAAAAAGATCGGGCGGGAAACTCCTGAACAGCACAATCAGGTTAAAAACAGGCTATTTCAAGCTGGAAATCACTCTGGAACATACCTCTAATCCCCGGTGGTACTGTAGGGGGAGTTTTGTGACCAGGATCCAGCTATTTGCCCCGCAATGGGGCAAAAGGTGTCCGGTGAAAAGTAAACAATGCAATTTCCGGATAAAAACGCTCACAAATCACTCAAAAACGGTTTAAAAACACTCAAAACTTCAATGCAAACCTTCCGGAAACTTCCGCAATTATTAAAAGGCACTTTTAGCTGTATTTTGATGAATTTGCGGTAAAAACTTTAAAAATCTCAGGAGCTAAGCAAAAACGCGTCTTGCCCGCTCCGAGTCAGTGATGCCAACCGGGGATAGCAAATTGGACTGCCCAGACCGGAGAACTCGCCCAGAAGGGCTTAGAGCTTTTGTTTCTCCGGCCGGGTAAAAAGTGGCACCACCAGCACGAGAGGAAGCCCCCCGGGCGCCCCGGCACTGCCGGATCAGATTTATTTAAAATTTAGGGATTTTTTTACATGGGGTGTATATGTATATTAAAAATAAAAATTGTATATTAAAAGACAGTCATTATAAAATACTAGGTGGTGGATAAAAGGATAAAATTACACATTAGTATATTCACAAAAGGATAAAAATTCTCAGGGTTGGCAACTATACATCTTTCTTTAACGAAAACGAAACAACTCCAACGAATAGATAACAAAAGAACACAAAAACTCAAAAGGACAACCACAAGGACTATATACAAGAGTTAAAACTTTAAACAGGAATTAGAAAGTTCTCTAGTTATTATTCTTATATAAAAATTCTCCAAAAATCAAAAATCAATAAAATCAATTATGAATGAAATTTAAACGAAAATCGACAAAAGTTGATAAAAAGGTAATAAAGCACAATATAGCGAATAGATAACAAAAGAACACAAAAACACAAAAGGACAACCACAAGGACTATATACAAGAGTTAAAACTTTAAACAGGAATTAGAAAGTTCTCCAGTTATTATTCTTATATAAAAATTCTCCAAAAATCAAAAATCAATAAAATCAATTATGAATGAAATTTAAACGAAAATTGACAAAAGTTGATAAAAAGGTAATAAAGCACAAATAAAGCAATAAATACTGTTTGTGTAATCAAAACATTAAACAAAAGTGTTCAATTTTTAGATGTTATTGTTTAGCAATTGGTAAAAAATTTTCAAAAAAAAAAAACCAATAAAATCAACATGAAGTGGCAAAGGTCGGCAATTGTTAAAAAACATTAAACAAAAGTGTACAATTTTTTGATGTTATTGTTTGGCAATTGGTAAAAAATTTTTAAAAAAAAAACCAATAAAATCAACATGAAGTGGCAAAGGTTGGCAATTGTTAAAAATCAGGCAGTCCCCCAGCTATTCATTTAAAAAGGTAGGGCATTATTATAATTATTTAAACACTTTACAAACATATTGTTAAAAATACAAAAATTACAAAAAATTGTAGGGTATGCTGGGAGACCCCTGATCCAATACCAAACATCACAAAACACTAGTGAAACACCACCTCAGTCACCCAGTGAAGGCGGAGAGCGAAAATGTTATATATTTGCGCAAAGATTTTAGTTTCGGTTTTCAAAAAAATATTAAAAGTTAAATTTAAATTAATTAGAAGAAGCCGGCCCCTCACCGCCAGGCAGCCTGGTCGGTAGGGCACCGGCTTTCTGCACTGCTCATACTATTGTGTTCCTGGTTCTGTCCTCTGAATCGGTCATGGTGGTATAGGTAGTGTGAAGAGCATAAATTGCAATCGTGATCGCTTAATATCGGAGGGACTAACTATTGTGTGTGTATGTTAATTGAATGTCTGTGATGGATGTAGTAAGCTTAATATAACCTGTATAATTAATATATGATATGTATTCTATTGTAGGACAGATGAAGAGTGGGTACCCAAGGTGTGAATGAGGTCGAAAACTGTATATGACTAACATGTATTAAATTGTGTAAATTAAATTGGGTTATATTAGGTGATAAGACTGTAATTATTGTGTATTAGGGGCAAACCCACTCTCACATCTGTGGTGTGGGGGTGGTTAGGTCCTGGGTATACCGAGCATAGGGTAGTGCCTTAATTTTGTAAAAAAAAATAAGATTTATATATAAAAGTTTTAAGTATAAATTTAAATATAAAAATTTTAGGTATAGATGTATATTAATTATTTTAATTTATGTAATTTTTGTATGGAGTTAAAGGGACCCAGGACCTAGGGAGAGGAAATAAAAATTTTTAAATTTATTGAAGCCACCACGACCGATGAGGAACCAGGAACAAAGAGTTATTATATTTCTAATTAATTAGTGTTGAGTTAAAACCAGTTAAAATTTGCAGTAATTGCAAAATTCTGACTCTTCAAAAAAAAAAAAAATTTTTAAATTGTTAAATTGTTTTATAGTAATTAAACTCTGTAATAAGCTGCAAATCAAAATCAATTTATGTTAGGCTGAGATAACTCACACAAAACTAAAACAACTCAAGCCAGAATAAATTTGTTTAAGTCATAATAAATTGACCTGAGTTAAATCCGAATTAGGATAAAACTTTATGGAAAGATAATAATTATTCAAAGATTAATTTAAGGCTGTACCGTTAAAGATAGGTTCTATCTTCAAGGAAATTCATTATATTCTATATTCAAAATTCAAAATTCAAAATGGGTAAGTAAATTTACATATTAAAATTAGGGGGGAAAGATCAATATAAGCTATTATGGGTTTGGGTCTGCGTTGCAGATTTTATTACTAACTTTAATGGATTGTATTATTTTATTACAAGATAGGTTGTTTTTTATTACTGACATCAACCATGCATTTTTATAAGCCTCCGCCGGACGAACCAAGTGGTGGGCCCCTGTTAATGGGCATTCGAATATGTAATGATCTGAATCCCCGACCGAACCGCAAGGGCAGTTGTCGTTAGCTTTAATTTTGAATCTTTTTAGGTATTGCAAGAAGGGACCATGATTTGTTAAGAAATAAATTATGAATCTATTTGTTATTTGAAAGTCGGTGGAGACACGGGGAAGGAAAGAGCGAACTCTCCCGTTCCCCGTACCCCCACTCAGTCTCCAGTTTTGCTGCCACCATTTACGTGCTTTTGATTTAATAATTATTTTTAAGTTGGAATATGGAAGGGGTAATGAATAGGGGGTCCCACTCGAGGCTCCCAGTTTGGCGTGGTAATCTGCAGTCTCATTTCCTAGGAGCCCCTCATGGGCCCTCACCCAATATATATTAAAGTTGTCTTTATAGGAATAGAGAGTGTTTTTGAATTTATGGATTATTTTAGATTTATTATTGACACTGCCCAGCACTTCGATCGAGGACCTGCTGTCCGTGAAGATATTTATTCGGATGTTTTCATCTTTTGCCCATTCAACTGCTGTCATTATTGCTGATAATTCTGCTTGAAATACTGTATTGTCATCGTTCATTTTATAAGTAAAGGTTTGTTTTAAGACACCACTATGGAACGCGCACACCGAGAAACCTACATTGCCACCAATCTTGGAACCATCAGTGTACACGTCCCATAGGGTGTCAGGGAGAAATCTATTGTTTATGGGTGTAGTCCAGTAATAGGGGTGGGAGGAGGCCAGCGGGCTCCTCTCCTCAAACATCTCTGGGGATGGAAAGGAGGATGTATCTCCAAGGGGATCCACCCTCCTATTCCAAATATTAAATTTAATAAATAAGGAGTTGCAATAAATATGAAGAGGTAAAATTCCAAGGATTACGTTAAGTGAATCGTTGGGGGACGTCCTGTAAGCGCCAGCAATTCTCAACAGGAATGGCCTCTGGAGCGATGTTAAACGGGAAATCTGGGCAGAGGTTAGAGAACCCGCCCAGACCCCTGCTCCATAGGAGGCGATTTTTTCGATCACTGTGAGGTACCAGATTTTAAGGAGGTCTCGACTGGCGCCCCAGGAATTCCCCGCAACTCTACCAAAGCAATTAGATAAATTGTAGCATCTTTCGTATATTTTTAATATATGGGGGCTGAAAGTTAGACGATTGTCGAGAAGGATCCCCAGGTAATTTAATTCTTTTACTATTTTAATAGGATTATTTTTAATTTTGAACATAGGGTTTCTTCTGTCAAGTGGGTGATCCTTCCCGAATACTATGGATTTACTTTTTAAGGTTGAAATTTCCAGAGATAGAGAGTCGAGGACCCCGCTGAGCTCCTCAAGTATTTGGTTGGTATTAATTTCTAGGTTAGCGCGGGTGGTACCAGTGGTCACCACCGCAAGGTCGTCGGCGAAGGCCTGGATGTAGAACAAATCGCTGCACAGACAGAGTGTTTTGTTGAAGTAGAGCAACCACAGGATCGGTGCGATCACCGATCCCTGTGGTGCCCCTTTGTAAATTATTCTGGTTATATTGGTATTATTTTCGATAAATGAAATGGTTCTATTTTGTAGATAGGTATAAATAAATTGTTTTAGGTAGGTGGGAATATTTAAATTTTCTAATATTTGAACTAGGATTTGCCAATTTAGGTTATCAAAAGCTGATTTTATGTCTATGGTTGTTAATGAAACATGTTGTTTCTTTTTAAAGGATTTGATGTGGTGGACTAAATCGGATACTGCTCCTTCGCAACTCTTTAGTTCTTGAAAACCATACTGCCTATGGTGTAGGAGCTGGTTTTTATGGATATGGTAATTTATTCTATTTACGAAAATTCTCTCTATTAATTTACCTAGTGTTGGGAGAAGGCAGATAGGGCGGTAGGATTCATCGGATGCAGGGTCCTTTCCTGGTTTTAGCAGGAAAAAGACCCTTGCATTACGAAGTGGTTGGGGGAAATAGGCGAATTTATTGCAATAATTAATGGGGGAGGTTAAAAGTTGCGGGCAAATCTTAAATATCTTTTCCCAAATATTGTAATCCAGGAGATCCAGACCAGGGGCCTTGCCCTTTTTCAATTTTTTAAAAACATTGCCAATTTCAATTTCTTTTATATCTTCTGTAATAAAATTATTATGATGAGGGAAAATACAGTTTGGGTAAGGTGGCGCGCCAAAGGTTTTGTCGATAAGTAGGTTAATTTTATCAAGGTAAGAGTCATTTATATTGTTTGATTGTATTTGTATTCCTTGGTGTAGATTGGTTTTATTGAGGGCTAGTTTAAAAGTTATTCCAAATTTTTCCGTGTAGATATTGCAAAATCTCCTCCATGAAATGGTTTTTTCTTTACTTATTGAAAGTTTAAATTCTCCTCTGGTTTTTTTATAGGCAAGGTCCGCGGCCCGAATCTCCTGGGCAGGGGAATCCCTCTTAATGAGGTTTTTTAGTCTTTTATATAATGCTGTAACTTGATTTCTTTTTGTTTTTAGTTGGGGGGTCCACCAGTTAAATTTTATTTTATTAGATTTTTTCTTTTTACGGATATATTTAAATGCGCAGGTTTTAGTTATATTGATTAGTTCTTTAAAGTAATTATCTAATGTATCAGTATCTTTTATTTGTTTCATTAGATTCTGTAATTTTGGGATTTCTTTACGGAAGAACCGCCCAAATCTGCCCATTCCGTAATTGGTTTTAAAGTAAAAGTCTGTATTATTATTGAGGTCATTCTCCAAGGTCACACAGACGTACCTGTGATCGCTGTTTGACTCCACGTCCAGGATTTCCCAGCTTGATATTGATGAAAAAAGAGATGATGATATTATAGTTAAATCAGGGCACCCTTTTCCCATAGTGGAGTAAAAGGTGTGCCCAAGTTCCGGTTTATTACAGATTGTAAAGTTATGTTCTATTAAAAATTCTAAAACTCTTCGGCCTCTAAGGTCTTCGATGTTGTAACCCCAGATACGAGATCTGGAGTTGAAGTCACCCATTAGGATATGTTGATTTTTATGAAAGTCTATGTCTTTGAATTCTTCAAAAAGAGTATCTATATTGTCATGGGGGGGAAAGTAAATGCTGCTTAAAATAAAGTTTTGGTTGTTATGGGTGACCTCTATAAAGACCGAAGAGTTCGTGCTACATTTAAAATTAGTTATGATTTCTCTATTGCAGACTATAATTATTGATTTAAAGGAAAGGGAATTATAAACGCGAAAGCCAAAGGGGAGTTTAAGTAAGGTGTCTTTATATAAATATGGGTCCTGAACGCAGATCAAGTCGATGTTTTGTTCACTAGCGACCACAAGGGCCGCCTCGTGAGCCCTCAGAGAATGATTGAAGTTAATTTGTATTATTTTGAGTTTAGTCACCATAGTCAGTATATCTTCGTTGAATCTCCAGGTTGCGAAGGTAGTTCGGGCAATTAATCCTGTCTGTGCAGGGATGGCTGATGTCATATTTCATTTTATATGTATTGTTGGAAAATTTACAATTAACACAAGATGGGGTATTTACACAATCTGCACTTACATGTCCGGTTGAGCTACAGTTTAAGCAAATTTCGCTCTCACTCCTGCACTGAGCGACTGTGTGGCCAAATTGGCCACATTTCTTACAGTGTCGTACACTATTAAATTCGTTCACTCTTAAACGTTGCCACCCCAAAAACAAATACCTCTCAGTCATTGACCTTTTAAAAGTCTCTGAATTTAAGGACAAAACCCAATGTACTCCCCTCTTACCCTTAATTTTGAACTCTGCTCTGCAGTTTTCTGCATTTAGAAAGTCGTTTTGGGTGAACAGTTCACTGAGAATCATATCTTTTGAGTGTTCACCCGATATATTTGTTATGATTATTTTAGGGTTGTTTACCTTGGGTTTATAGGAGTCAATTTTTTCTTTTAGTTTGTCGTTTGTGGTTATTAGTGTTTGTAGTTTGTTGACGTCTTCATCGTTGGGGGTGGTAATTACAATGCCTTCCTTTATTTTACGGATATTATTAATTTTAATTGGGAATTCTTTTAATGTTATGGAGTTCATAATGAGATTCTTAGTTGTTTCAAAGTCTATGTGATCATGATTTTTGATGATGAGACAGTGCTCCTTACGCATTGGCTTTTTGTTTGGCCTTGGATTTTTCATGCCACGTTGGGCGGCTTGACTATATGAAATCGGGGGGGGGGGGGCCGGGGCTGATTCTTCGTAAATTTCTCTTATGTCTGCTTCTGGTACATTATTAGTTTCTATTATGTTATTTGCTACTCTGATAAGTCTCTCCTCAAGCAATTCGGCAATTTCTTCGATGTTGGGAGGTGCGTTTTTGATAAATTCTTCTGTATGTTTAGTTAATTCGCCCCTTACGGCTTCCATAATGTCTCGTTCCAGTGTTACTGTAGAGACCTGATTGTCTCTTACTCTGTCCCCTACTTCTCTGAGTAGAGCAGAGTAATCCTCCCTAATTTGTATGTTCTTACCCGTCATTATATCGATTTCTTTTTCCAACTGGTTAATCTTATCCCTTAAAGCCTGTGTGTTGCAGCCCTGCAGGGAGGTGCTCATGGGGGATAGTGAGGCAATGGTTTCACGGTCAAACCTATCCTCTAGGATTCGGATTTCCTTGGTGGCCTCCCTTCCCTCCAGTCTAGTTTCGACATATATTTCGGTGAGGGGCTGAATAAATGCTTTATAAATTGTGGTCATAAGCCGTGATCCTAGTTTTTTATTTTTGTTATCCTTATGGAAAATATCAATCATACCAACTGTTTGCATTAATTTTCTGTCGTTTGTGTTAGCGCCCTCTTCCAACTTTTCCCTAGTCATCTCCACCAGATTCAAAATATTTTCCCTCAGTTCAGACTCCTCTCTAGACTCTTTGTTATCGGCCATTATAAAAGGTTATTTTAAAATAATGAGATTTTTACAATGAAATACAAGGTGAAGGTTTTAAAAATATATATATGGAGCATTAAAAACTTAAAATTCTGGTTTTTAAAAACAAAGGGGGATCAACAGGACCCAAAAGAGGTTGAAGCATGAAAAAGGTAATAAAAACAGCTAAAAAAGATTTTAGCTAAAACCTGTATCACAGTTCTCTGGTGTTGAGAAATCCGTTCGGTGGTCCGAATGTTCAAATGTTCAGTTCGGTGATATACCTGCTAAACACAAACTTGAAGTTCTTGATCTGAAAAAACAGCACAAAAAACACAGCCTTGGTATACTTGAGTTGAAAACACGGGAGCACAGATCACAGATGAAACACAGCCTTAAAATTTTTGATGTAAACACATTGCTTCCTTGGGAATAAGGCCGCGACCAAAGATGTCGGCGAGGTGTGGCTCAGTAGAAGTAGTATGTAGTTCCCGGTATGACCAAAAATGGCGTCTTGGGCGGGAAAAAGATCGGGCGGGAAACTCCTGAACAGCACAATCAGGTTAAAAACAGGCTATTTCAAGCTGGAAATCACTCTGGAACATACCTCTAATCCCCGGTGGTACTGTAGGGGGAGTTTTGTGACCAGGATCCAGCTATTTGCCCCGCAATGGGGCAAAAGGTGTCCGGTGAAAAGTAAACAATGCAATTTCCGGATAAAAACGCTCACAAATCACTCAAAAACGGTTTAAAAACACTCAAAACTTCAATGCAAACCTTCCGGAAACTTCCGCAATTATTAAAAGGCACTTTTAGCTGTATTTTGATGAATTTGCGGTAAAAACTTTAAAAATCTCAGGAGCTAAGCAAAAACGCGTCTTGCCCGCTCCGAGTCAGTGATGCCAACCGGGGATAGCAAATTGTAATTGTTTTGCTTGAACGAGGAACACCTAGTAAGCGTGAGTCATCAGCTCATGTTGATTATGTCCCTGGCCTTTGTTCACACCGCCCGTCGCTACTACCGATTGAATGATTTAGTGAGGTCTTCGGACTGGCGCTCGGATTGGCTTTCGGGTCGAGCCGACGTGCCGGAAAGATGACCAAACTTGATCATTTAGAGGAAGTAAAAGTCGTAACAAGGTTTCCGTAGGTGAACCTGCGGAAGGATCATTATCGAAATCGATTCCCCTCTTGGGAGTTGTTTTGAAAAACTCTCCTCTCTCTCCCCTCCCCGGGAGTCCGAGGAAAGGAGCCTGCACCCGTCGGACGGCGGTGGAGAGGTCTCCGTTCGAACGCACCGCGACGCCTTGCCGAGGGTGTGCCTACTTTTGTTCCCGGCCGCGCTTTCGGCAGGAGGGAGGTCTTCTCTTCTCGTTTGACGAGAGGGGGAGGCTAGGCTTGAAGAGCTGCGTCGCAGAACGCACCGCACCGAAGGCGTCCTCTTCCGACTCCGGTCGGAAGTGTCTCTTTAAATTGAAAAATTCGAACGCACTACGACGAGCTCCTTAGGGAGCGAGTCATAAAAAAAAAAAATTACAACTCTGAACAGTGGATCACTCGGCTCACGGGTCGATGAAGAACGCAGCCAGCTGCGAGATTTGGTGTGAATTGCAGGACACATTGAGCACTGATTTTTCGAACGCACATTGCGGCCTCG
>CAXBTE010000037.1:137500-147500 GCA_963978545.1 Linyphia triangularis
TGGTCGGCGAAGAACATAAGGTAAGCTTTCTAATTAAACTAGGTAAATTAAGTAATTATAAGTAAACAATTCAATAAAAACCGTAAAAAAAAATGAACTTTAATCGGTCAACCGTGGACTACAACATTAGAAAAAAATCAAAAACGGAATAGAAAACACCACAAATTATAAATACAAGTGCTGTATAGTTAACGTCTTCAGAAATGGGAGAGACAAAATAAGACAACACAAAATAAGTGACTTAATATTGGAACAGAAAGCATGTACATCTTATCATTTCTTAGGTCATGCAAGGTACATGATTATGTCCCGAAACAACCAACATCCCTCAACAACATAATTAAAACACGGAAACTTATACGTAACATGCAGACTGACTGACAAACAAACTTGAACTTGGAATTAAGTAAAAAAACACAATCCATACATCACAGCATGTAACCCTGTAGCAACGGAATGCAGCCGTCAAAAATCACTAGCACGAGTACCAAAAATATGGAATCGTCTCCTCCCCGGTGCTTACCGGTGTACCCGTTTCAATCGCGTTCTAAACAAACTACAGACATAATTTTTACACTATGAGTGTCGTAAATTGTACTAAAAATTCTTCCTTCATTTTATGAAACAAATAATTCAATTAATGTTACTTATACAGAAAAGCAACTGGTGTGGAATGAGGAAGAGTAAAGTTGCGCAACTTCAAATTCTTCATGTTAGATAAACAGCTTATCTAAGTTTCTTGTTAATGTAGCGGTCTTCATACTTTTTCCCAACCTGTGCTGTGAGTGAACCGCCCACTTTTCAAACTATTGTTTACCTTTTGCTTCAGCTAAAGTTTTAAGTCAATTTGTATGGTTTCTTCCTTGAAAGTTTAATAATATTTGTATTGGGTGTTTCTGAATTTTGAATGATCAACTGTGGTATTTTTCTAGGCATGCATTCTTTGTATTATGCACATTTATTTGTTATATAAGAGAAAGTTGTGGAACAGGGCGGATGGTTTCTGACTGCCAGTGAGGTAGTAGTGTGGATTATGTTATAAATAAACTTTTAAGATTTTTTTTGTTTCTACCCTTGTCTACCCCTTTTTTACTGCCTTTATTTTATCATATAAATTAAAGCACAAAGAAAAAAACCATCCCACAAGCCCCCACCCATCCACCCAGGCAGAGTAATAGTCATGTTTGTACGGGATTTCAATTTTTAGTGGTGACGATTACTGAATTTGAACGAACCCTTTGAAAAATCAATATTTTGCATTACTTAAAATAATATTTTATTGTTGATTTAAAGGCCAAAAGCAAATTTCTTTCAAATCACTCAATCCATTTAGTTTTATGCTAATTGATCCCTGCTTATTCAAACTCGCCTAACTACGCTCGCTGCGCCATTGCTTTGCAGCGGTCGGGCAACGCAACAGCCTAACTACGCTCGCAGCGCCATTGCTTTGCAGCGGTCAGGCAACGCAACGGGTTTGTCCCACGACAAATTATGAAATGTAATGCTTGCTGTCAAGCAGTCATTTTTTTCTTTTCCTTTTTTAAAGGACTATAGTAATTGTTAACTAAAATTTCTCCCGATGTGCAGTGCCGCTCGAGAAATATCTTTTTACATGTAAATTTATATTTTAACCACCAGGTGGTGGAGCTTTGTAATTGTTTAAAAGACTTATATTTTTATGCTGGAGGAGACGATAATAAATATTTGGGCTATAATGAATGTCTCATTTGATAAAAGTTATATGACGAGCGTTGTAATGACTGATGTTTGTATATTTTTCAGGTTTTCCCTGGATGAAGAAGGAAAAACTTCGGCTGTTTCTGTGAATTTGTGTTTCATCTTGATTTTTCTGCGAAATGAGTAATTTTGTTTTTGGATCGAGGTTATACTACGTAATAAATGCAATAAATTAAATATATATGAATACTATAGGCATATACAAATGTAATCTGATTTTGTAAACCAATCAATCAATAATCTTCCATGTAATATGTAGTAAACAATGAATGGGAAAGGATTTTTAAAGAAAACTGTGTTTAATGCAACGATCATTTTTAAAAAAATTAATTTGAATGAATATTTATATACAACTGAAGTAAATTTAGTTTAACGTTAATGCACAACAATGGTAATTGTAATTTGAGTTTGAATATCTATCGCTGCCTTTTGTTAATGTTAGAAAAATGTCCAAACACACATCTGCCATTTCGCTTCTTTCTCCTAAAACTAACTAGAAAACCAAACACTTGTCCTCACTATTTAAAAGTACTATCTCGTGCAATTGTGTTTAACAAATTGTAAAAGCCGTTTGTTAAATTTCCCGTTACTAGTATCTACCACATTAGTGAAATGTAAGTGCGTTATTAATTCGGAAACAAACGGCTAGGTTCGAAAGAAAGTTTGTAGCCAAAGCAGATAAAAACTTGGAAGAGATTTATTTCGATGCATGACTCTTTGCAGATTCTGTTCTTCCTGTTGTAATGCACTCGATACAGTTCTTTACACAACAATGTATCGCAAACAGCATTTAAAAACTAGAACGCTAAAGATTCAATGCTCGCTGACTGGCAACAAAGTACAAACTCGATCACCCGCTCTATTGGCCTTCCTTTGTGAATCTTCCGTAGATAGAAATTAGGAGAATTCTCTACATTGCATTCGAAAAGCCAGAAGTACATGTACCTGGAGTGTACACCGAAAGTGTCGCCAAATTTGGCGATTAGGATGAGGTACCATTATGACCGTAATGTTTAATGGCCTTCTTGTACAACACGTACTCAAGCATTCGTAGATGCATTGCGGGAAAGAAATTCTTGCACTGCCTCTATGTACATACTTAACTTTTGTTTTTACATAATTAATACTAACAAATATTTAGAAATATAAAGTAAATGCTAATTCATTGTTCTGTTGTACTGCAAGTCCACCTGATGGCTGTGTGGTTAGCGCTCTGGAACATGCCAAAAGTGCCGGGTTTAAATCCCGAAGATTTGGACGTGGATGTTTTTGGTGGTTCGGAATCCACGTTAAGCTGTAGGTCCCGGTCTGATTATTCAATGAAGATGGCCGCCTGAAGTTTTTATTCCATGTATTCCTTTGATTTTGTTAATGAATTTTGTAAAAAAGTACATTTTCGACTTTCAGCATTTATATTTTTAAGTTAGGTTGCATGTGAATATCCATCCTTGACAGAAATGAAAAGAATAAAACCCGCAAGTATGAAATTAATTCTTATAGTTTATAATTGAAATGGGTAAACATAGGATAATGAATTTGAACTGCTTATATATGCATAAATAAAATGCGTATTGTGTGTTTTGTCAGTATGCAATAATTGAATAGTGTTGAACGGTCTGTAGTTGTAGTACGAATTGTGTTATTTTCCTGTTTGAAATTGGTATTATAATGAAATGGGATTTTGAATTGTCCGGGAAAAAGAATGTATCTCTGATGAATTTATGTTCGTGTCAGTATTTAGTGATACACCACCAAAAGGTGGATTTCCGCTTTTTTTTATTTATTAATTGATGAAAATGCATATTAAAATCTTCTAATTTTTTTTTTTTTATTCTGTAGAATCCTTGTTTACAATTAAAATTTTAACTGTTTACTTCGAATTGAAATGAAACCTGGAAATTTAATTAAAATGCCTGGAAAAGTCTAGGAACCCTGTGAATTGTTATGGGACACCCTCTTATTGTGTTACAAGCGCTTTTGTAATTAAAATCAATTGATATTCAGAGGTTTGTGACACATGTGTAGCATTATGTATGAACGTTGCAATGAAAGTTACTGGAATATTTGATTGTTTATACAGTAATTATGCTTCAAGTAGCCTATGCTGAAGTCGTTTTAGAACGACTAAAGTAAGTAAGGAAACAAAGTAAGGAAAGCTGATACTTTAAATTTGAATGCCATTCTTAATGTCTTGTCATTGAACTATGAAATTCAATACCAATCAAATTAGTACTTAATCAAAGGATTATTTTGGGATTGGCCAAACTTGATTTCTTATTAAATTATAAGTATACTAGGGGGCTCCGCCCCCTGCTCACTGACGCTCGCCAACCCCCTGGATTGCTATGCAATCCCCTTGGCTAGCTTTGCTCGTCTTAAAGAGAATAGCAATTAAAATATGCTCTAGCATAAAGCTATTTCAGCTGCATAATGCCATGAAACTGAACCTTTTATTATTTATGAAGAGTCGAAATACTTGCCACGTCATTATTCTGTTGCTGTCGAGACGCGTTAAGCAGGGACATTGTGGCAACGTAGTAGAAAGTTCTTGGAAAACAACCAAAGTAAGCAGTTGTGTACATATATTTAAAAAAGATCGGTTATTTAATTGAACAATTACAATTTACGGGCTGCTTTTGTACGAAGCGCCAAAATAATTAAAGTTGCTTATCGAAATTTCTTAACGAAGCAATCATATGTTCACTTAATCTTTTTTGTGATACTTGGAAAATAAAATGAAAGAGTGAAAGGCCAATTATCCAGCATTTAATCAACCGGAATTTTTTTGAAAATCAAATTTGGCGAGAAAATTTAGCCATATTTCGCCAAAAGTTGTTTTTTAAATTTTCATATGAGATTTTGAATTTGAATGGGTTGAAATTTTATTCGTTATTTTGATAGTTTTTAATTCGTAATAGCTGAATTTGCACTGATTAAAGATGAGTATAGGTTCAGATTTACTGAACAACGCCTCTCAGCGATTTTTTTTTTAAATTGGCGATTTAGCGCTGAATGCAACCCGGCGACCTCCAGAACATGTTCCAGCAGATAACTCTTCCGAAAAGTCTGATTTATCCGGAATTCTAATCTAAAAGAAATGTACATATCTTGGATCTATTTATTCTTGCAATCATCGTAACTATTAAATCAATACGTTTTAAATAGGCAATAATTTATATCTGTAAATTGTAATAAGAAAAACAAAATATAGCGAATCCAAGTTGTTGCTGTTGCCAGATGTTATTAGTCAAATTTCAAAAGATATATTGTGATTGGCTGGAAATTCGTGCATTTAGAAGATTGGTGATTGAAGTCGTTGTCATTCTGTTCACAGAAATGAAGCCAAATTTTGACGTTTCGCAAGAGAATTATATATATAGAAGGAATACATTGGAAAAACTACAAATGTTTGTTATTCAGTTACAATAATGATGGGATGTAATAAAAAAAGCTTACAATGGAGGGCTGCAGCAACCTCTACATTTTTTTGAAATTGCCCAACAAAACATGGCAGCAAAACTGAATAGGCTACATTTTTGCGTAAACCCACCAAAACTTCATAAAAAAAATTGCAATGCCTGTACATTTTGAGGAAAACCGAGGTAGTGAGATGTAGCCAATATTATATAGATGAATTTTGTAACAATTTCGAATGTACCGAAAATTGCATTTCCACCAATCGTGAATGAAATATAAAAGGATTCAAACGCGATGCAAATTTGTAATATGGCGTAACTATGTGTGTTGAGTATCATTTGACATTATAAATGAATTGATAAAGTTTTAACAGTCTTAATAAAGCAAATGGCATTGCAATGTATTGAAAGCTACTTAAAATGGAGATTTAGAATTGTAATTTTCAACAAAAGGAACTTGTCAAACCACAAATGACGGGTCTCCGCAACGCTGTGCCACGCAAGTGCATTTAAACGTTTCTTGGTCTCGTCTTGGTTAGTGAACCAGGTACAGTATCATTTCAGTTTCATTAATTTGTAATTTCCATCAAGTTTGTCTTGATACGCTAAATAAATATGTGGGTTCAAATGATATGAAGGGTGCAGATGCATTATGAGCACCTTATGCTTATTTCTGATGAATATTGTTGGGATTATATTAATAATAAACCTTCCTAATATTAAACATTCAATTTGAATTTTGAAAAGGCAAGCAACGGTTATTGTTTTGAAACTGAATGTTGGGAAAGAAAGCGTCGTTATCTCGATCAGGCAATGCATAAGACGCCATTGCTGGATAGTTATGAATATTGTGTGCTATACAATAACATATTCTTAAAAGTAAGCATCGTATCATTAATTTAATATGAATAGGTTCCTTATTTATGCAAGATAACGTGAATATAGATATCCAAATTGGAGTGTTTATCCATTTGAAAATCTTCATTGCGGACCAGTGGCCTTAAAGAAAGTTGACAGCGTATGGGCATACTTTTGTCGAGTTTTAAGTAATTGGGTGTAGGTTTGATAAGGAAATTGTTATGCCATATTGTGCAATGGATATCAATAATACTTGAGCACGATTAGCGGAGTTAATGAAGCGTCGCAAACGTTTTTTATTCCAATTTGATGACATCGACATCGCTGCTTACCTTAACGACGTGGTCATGGTTTACACACTCTTATATCTCCTTTGCATTTCAAAATAAATCCTCGCGGATTGTTGCCTTTTGTAGCGCAACTTTCGTACTTTTTGAATATAACTTGCAACAGTTTGGCTTTGTAGGAGGAACGTGGCAAAAGCGATGCGAGTTGTTGTAAATATCCACTTGTTGTCCGTATGCAGTGCTTGCGTAGAGGCTTGTTTCGTGCTTTTCTTGCGTCTTGCACGTTGCACTATTTATGGATCCGATTGAAGAATTTTGAAGCCCGTTTATTCCTCTTCCGATTGGTACTATGTAGAAAGGTGAGAGAAGCGTCGTTTATTTGCAAGTTCCAAATCAATGCTTCGATGTGTTTCTCCGATCTCGATCCGTTGTGCTTGTTCTGGATCCGTTGTGAAGTATTTCATCTCGATCCGTTGTGCTTTGATTGAGATTTGAATTAATTCGAAGTCGAGATTTATTTCTAGTTTTGATATGTTTCTAAGTGGAAAATTATTTCTAAGTCGAAAAATATTTCAAAGTCGTAACAAATTTCAAAGTTCAAAAATGAAAATAGTTCTAAGTGGAGAATTATTTCTAAGTGGGAAACGCTTTTAGATTCTATGTCCCGCTGATGCGGCGTAAGTACGCAAGTCGCGTCGAGTGAACCGGCGGCGAAAGACACTTTGTGCGGCATGACGAAATCGCGTCCAGCATGCAAGCAAGATTGCGTGTCGGAAACGACTGCAGTTCCGACAAAATAGGCCGAAGTGGTGGTAGTTGGTAAAAAATCGGAAAAAGCTGTGGATATGCTGCGCCTTATATATGTGGACACCTGTGTCTGCTAGGCGAGCCGATCGAACACGTTCTGTGTTGGAGACTCTCGCCGCTTCCAAATTGTCTCGGCCTCTGTGCGAGCCTCTCGACCTCCGCGTCGAGCAGGTGTAACGCAGTCGCAATGAACGAAGAAAAGGGTTCTCTGCCATTGTGCCCTACGCACCGAAAAAGCTCGACGCCTCCGAAAACTCGCCCCGCTGCGAAACGAGCAGTCGGGGACGTCGTGAGTACCGAACCGTCTAGAGAATGACATGTTAAAAATTCGATTCGAGAAGTGACGCGGGGCCCATCTCGGGCCTCCCGCGGCCCGCCGACACGTGGGCCGCGACTCGAAGAATTGGATTCGGCGGAGAAATCCCCGAACGAAAAGTTTCCACCCTCGAAAGCGGGTCGGTTACGAAAGATACCTGGTTGATCCTGCCAGTAGTCATATGCTTGTCTCAAAGATTAAGCCATGCATGTCTAAGTACATGCCGTATTAAGGCGAAACCGCGAATGGCTCATTAAATCAGTTATGGTTCCTTGGATCGTACTTTACTACTTGGATAACTGTGGCAATTCTAGAGCTAATACATGCAGCAGAGCTCCGACCTTCGGGGACGAGCGCTTTTATTAGACCAAAACCAATCGGGCCTCGTGTCCGTGAACTGTGGTGACTCTGTATAACTTTGGGCTGATCGCACGGGCTCGTCCCGGCGACGTATCTTTCAAGTGTCTGCCTTATCAACTGTCGATGGTAGGTTACGCGCCTACCATGGTTGTAACGGGTGACGGGGAATCAGGGTTCGATTCCGGAGAGGGAGCCTGAGAAACGGCTACCACATCCAAGGAAGGCAGCAGGCGCGCAAATTACCCACTCCCGGAACGGGGAGGTAGTGACGAAAAATAACAATACGGGACTCTTTTGAGACCCCGTAATTGGAATGAGTACACTCTAAATCCTTTAACGATTATCCATTGGAGGGCAAGTCTAGTGCCAGCAGCCGCGGTAATTCTAGCTCCAATAGCGTATATTAAAGTTGTTGCGGTTAAAAAGCTCGTAGTTGGATCTCAGTTCCAGACGGACGGTCCGCCTACCGGCGGTCACTGTCCGTTCTGAACAGGCCAGCCGGTTTCCCCTGATGATCTTCACCGGTTGTCTCGGGTGACCGGCAAGTTTACTTTGAAAAAATTAGAGTGCTCAAAGCAGGCGCGACGCCTGGATAATGGTGCATGGAATAATGGAATAGGACCTCGGTTCTATTTTGTTGGTTTTCGGAACGCGAGGTAATGATTAAGAGGGACAGACGGGGGCATCCGTACTGCGACGCTAGAGGTGAAATTCTTGGACCGTCGCAAGACGAACTACTGCGAAAGCATTTGCCAAAGGCGATCAGATACCGCCCTAGTTCTAACCATAAACGATGCCAGCCAGCGATCCGGCTGTGTTCCTCAAATGACACGCCGGGCAGCTTCCGGGAAACCAAAGCTTTTGGGTTCCGGGGGAAGTATGGTTGCAAAGCTGAAACTTAAAGGAATTGACGGAAGGCCACACAAGGTGTGGAGCCTGCGGCTTAATTTGACTCAACACGCGAAAACTCACCTGGCCCGGACACAGGAAGGATTGACAGATTGAGAGCTCTTTCTTGATTCTGTGGGTGGTGGTGCATGGCCGCTCTTAGTTGGTGGAGCGATTTGTCTGGTTAATTCCGTTAACGAACGAGACTCTAGCCTGCTAAATAGACGTTCCGATCCTCCGAGTCGGACGTTCTTCTTAGAGGGACGGGCGGCGTTTAGCCGCACGAAACAGAGCAATAGCAGGTCTGTGATGCCCTTTGATGTCCGGGGCCGCACGCGCGCTACATTGAAGGAACCAGCGTGTGCTTTCCCTGTCCGACAGGACTGGGTAACCCGTTGAACCTCCTTCGTGCTGGGGATAGCAAATTGTAATTGTTTTGCTTGAACGAGGAACACCTAGTAAGCGTGAGTCATCAGCTCATGTTGATTATGTCCCTGGCCTTTGTTCACACCGCCCGTCGCTACTACCGATTGAATGATTTAGTGAGGTCTTCGGACTGGCGCTCGGATTGGCTTTCGGGTCGAGCCGACGTGCCGGAAAGATGACCAAACTTGATCATTTAGAGGAAGTAAAAGTCGTAACAAGGTTTCCGTAGGTGAACCTGCGGAAGGATCATTATCGAAATCGATTCCCCTCTTGGGAGTTGTTTTGAAAAACTCTCCTCTCTCTCCCCTCCCCGGGAGTCCGAGGAAAGGAGCCTGCACCCGTCGGACGGCGGTGGAGAGGTCTCCGTTCGAACGCACCGCGACGCCTTGCCGAGGGTGTGCCTACTTTTGTTCCCGGCCGCGCTTTCGGCAGGAGGGAGGTCTTCTCTTCTCGTTTGACGAGAGGGGGAGGCTAGGCTTGAAGAGCTGCGTCGCAGAACGCACCGCACCGAAGGCGTCCTCTTCCGACTCCGGTCGGAAGTGTCTCTTTAAATTGAAAAATTCGAACGCACTACGACGAGCTCCTTAGGGAGCGAGTCATAAAAAAAAAAAATTACAACTCTGAACAGTGGATCACTCGGCTCACGGGTCGATGAAGAACGCAGCCAGCTGCGAGATTTGGTGTGAATTGCAGGACACATTGAGCACTGATTTTTCGAACGCACATTGCGGCCTCGGGTCCTACCCGGGGCCTCGCCTGTCTGAGGGTCGGATAAGACTTGCCTAGGAAATTCGTTTCCAATTGGCCGCACCGGAAGACTCGTTTTCCGCCGGCTCGAGTGAGTAGAAACGGAATCCTCACCGGTCGAAAGAAGCGTCGCCGATGTGCACGCCCGTCGGCTGGAG
>CAXBTE010000037.1:152500-162500 GCA_963978545.1 Linyphia triangularis
AAATACAAGTGCTGTATAGTTAACGTCTTCAGAAATGGGAGAGACAAAATAAGACAACACAAAATAAGTGACTTAATATTGGAACAGAAAGCATGTACATCTTATCATTTCTTAGGTCATGCAAGGTACATGATTATGTCCCGAAACAACCAACATCCCTCAACAACATAATTAAAACACGGAAACTTATACGTAACATGCAGACTGACTGACAAACAAACTTGAACTTGGAATTAAGTAAAAAAACACAATCCATACATCACAGCATGTAACCCTGTAGCAACGGAATGCAGCCGTCAAAAATCACTAGCACGAGTACCAAAAATATGGAATCGTCTCCTCCCCGGTGCTTACCGGTGTACCCGTTTCAATCGCGTTCTAAACAAACTACAGACATAATTTTTACACTATGAGTGTCGTAAATTGTACTAAAAATTCTTCCTTCATTTTATGAAACAAATAATTCAATTAATGTTACTTATACAGAAAAGCAACTGGTGTGGAATGAGGAAGAGTAAAGTTGCGCAACTTCAAATTCTTCATGTTAGATAAACAGCTTATCTAAGTTTCTTGTTAATGTAGCGGTCTTCATACTTTTTCCCAACCTGTGCTGTGAGTGAACCGCCCACTTTTCAAACTATTGTTTACCTTTTGCTTCAGCTAAAGTTTTAAGTCAATTTGTATGGTTTCTTCCTTGAAAGTTTAATAATATTTGTATTGGGTGTTTCTGAATTTTGAATGATCAACTGTGGTATTTTTCTAGGCATGCATTCTTTGTATTATGCACATTTATTTGTTATATAAGAGAAAGTTGTGGAACAGGGCGGATGGTTTCTGACTGCCAGTGAGGTAGTAGTGTGGATTATGTTATAAATAAACTTTTAAGATTTTTTTTGTTTCTACCCTTGTCTACCCCTTTTTTACTGCCTTTATTTTATCATATAAATTAAAGCACAAAGAAAAAAACCATCCCACAAGCCCCCACCCATCCACCCAGGCAGAGTAATAGTCATGTTTGTACGGGATTTCAATTTTTAGTGGTGACGATTACTGAATTTGAACGAACCCTTTGAAAAATCAATATTTTGCATTACTTAAAATAATATTTTATTGTTGATTTAAAGGCCAAAAGCAAATTTCTTTCAAATCACTCAATCCATTTAGTTTTATGCTAATTGATCCCTGCTTATTCAAACTCGCCTAACTACGCTCGCTGCGCCATTGCTTTGCAGCGGTCGGGCAACGCAACAGCCTAACTACGCTCGCAGCGCCATTGCTTTGCAGCGGTCAGGCAACGCAACGGGTTTGTCCCACGACAAATTATGAAATGTAATGCTTGCTGTCAAGCAGTCATTTTTTTCTTTTCCTTTTTTAAAGGACTATAGTAATTGTTAACTAAAATTTCTCCCGATGTGCAGTGCCGCTCGAGAAATATCTTTTTACATGTAAATTTATATTTTAACCACCAGGTGGTGGAGCTTTGTAATTGTTTAAAAGACTTATATTTTTATGCTGGAGGAGACGATAATAAATATTTGGGCTATAATGAATGTCTCATTTGATAAAAGTTATATGACGAGCGTTGTAATGACTGATGTTTGTATATTTTTCAGGTTTTCCCTGGATGAAGAAGGAAAAACTTCGGCTGTTTCTGTGAATTTGTGTTTCATCTTGATTTTTCTGCGAAATGAGTAATTTTGTTTTTGGATCGAGGTTATACTACGTAATAAATGCAATAAATTAAATATATATGAATACTATAGGCATATACAAATGTAATCTGATTTTGTAAACCAATCAATCAATAATCTTCCATGTAATATGTAGTAAACAATGAATGGGAAAGGATTTTTAAAGAAAACTGTGTTTAATGCAACGATCATTTTTAAAAAAATTAATTTGAATGAATATTTATATACAACTGAAGTAAATTTAGTTTAACGTTAATGCACAACAATGGTAATTGTAATTTGAGTTTGAATATCTATCGCTGCCTTTTGTTAATGTTAGAAAAATGTCCAAACACACATCTGCCATTTCGCTTCTTTCTCCTAAAACTAACTAGAAAACCAAACACTTGTCCTCACTATTTAAAAGTACTATCTCGTGCAATTGTGTTTAACAAATTGTAAAAGCCGTTTGTTAAATTTCCCGTTACTAGTATCTACCACATTAGTGAAATGTAAGTGCGTTATTAATTCGGAAACAAACGGCTAGGTTCGAAAGAAAGTTTGTAGCCAAAGCAGATAAAAACTTGGAAGAGATTTATTTCGATGCATGACTCTTTGCAGATTCTGTTCTTCCTGTTGTAATGCACTCGATACAGTTCTTTACACAACAATGTATCGCAAACAGCATTTAAAAACTAGAACGCTAAAGATTCAATGCTCGCTGACTGGCAACAAAGTACAAACTCGATCACCCGCTCTATTGGCCTTCCTTTGTGAATCTTCCGTAGATAGAAATTAGGAGAATTCTCTACATTGCATTCGAAAAGCCAGAAGTACATGTACCTGGAGTGTACACCGAAAGTGTCGCCAAATTTGGCGATTAGGATGAGGTACCATTATGACCGTAATGTTTAATGGCCTTCTTGTACAACACGTACTCAAGCATTCGTAGATGCATTGCGGGAAAGAAATTCTTGCACTGCCTCTATGTACATACTTAACTTTTGTTTTTACATAATTAATACTAACAAATATTTAGAAATATAAAGTAAATGCTAATTCATTGTTCTGTTGTACTGCAAGTCCACCTGATGGCTGTGTGGTTAGCGCTCTGGAACATGCCAAAAGTGCCGGGTTTAAATCCCGAAGATTTGGACGTGGATGTTTTTGGTGGTTCGGAATCCACGTTAAGCTGTAGGTCCCGGTCTGATTATTCAATGAAGATGGCCGCCTGAAGTTTTTATTCCATGTATTCCTTTGATTTTGTTAATGAATTTTGTAAAAAAGTACATTTTCGACTTTCAGCATTTATATTTTTAAGTTAGGTTGCATGTGAATATCCATCCTTGACAGAAATGAAAAGAATAAAACCCGCAAGTATGAAATTAATTCTTATAGTTTATAATTGAAATGGGTAAACATAGGATAATGAATTTGAACTGCTTATATATGCATAAATAAAATGCGTATTGTGTGTTTTGTCAGTATGCAATAATTGAATAGTGTTGAACGGTCTGTAGTTGTAGTACGAATTGTGTTATTTTCCTGTTTGAAATTGGTATTATAATGAAATGGGATTTTGAATTGTCCGGGAAAAAGAATGTATCTCTGATGAATTTATGTTCGTGTCAGTATTTAGTGATACACCACCAAAAGGTGGATTTCCGCTTTTTTTTATTTATTAATTGATGAAAATGCATATTAAAATCTTCTAATTTTTTTTTTTTTATTCTGTAGAATCCTTGTTTACAATTAAAATTTTAACTGTTTACTTCGAATTGAAATGAAACCTGGAAATTTAATTAAAATGCCTGGAAAAGTCTAGGAACCCTGTGAATTGTTATGGGACACCCTCTTATTGTGTTACAAGCGCTTTTGTAATTAAAATCAATTGATATTCAGAGGTTTGTGACACATGTGTAGCATTATGTATGAACGTTGCAATGAAAGTTACTGGAATATTTGATTGTTTATACAGTAATTATGCTTCAAGTAGCCTATGCTGAAGTCGTTTTAGAACGACTAAAGTAAGTAAGGAAACAAAGTAAGGAAAGCTGATACTTTAAATTTGAATGCCATTCTTAATGTCTTGTCATTGAACTATGAAATTCAATACCAATCAAATTAGTACTTAATCAAAGGATTATTTTGGGATTGGCCAAACTTGATTTCTTATTAAATTATAAGTATACTAGGGGGCTCCGCCCCCTGCTCACTGACGCTCGCCAACCCCCTGGATTGCTATGCAATCCCCTTGGCTAGCTTTGCTCGTCTTAAAGAGAATAGCAATTAAAATATGCTCTAGCATAAAGCTATTTCAGCTGCATAATGCCATGAAACTGAACCTTTTATTATTTATGAAGAGTCGAAATACTTGCCACGTCATTATTCTGTTGCTGTCGAGACGCGTTAAGCAGGGACATTGTGGCAACGTAGTAGAAAGTTCTTGGAAAACAACCAAAGTAAGCAGTTGTGTACATATATTTAAAAAAGATCGGTTATTTAATTGAACAATTACAATTTACGGGCTGCTTTTGTACGAAGCGCCAAAATAATTAAAGTTGCTTATCGAAATTTCTTAACGAAGCAATCATATGTTCACTTAATCTTTTTTGTGATACTTGGAAAATAAAATGAAAGAGTGAAAGGCCAATTATCCAGCATTTAATCAACCGGAATTTTTTTGAAAATCAAATTTGGCGAGAAAATTTAGCCATATTTCGCCAAAAGTTGTTTTTTAAATTTTCATATGAGATTTTGAATTTGAATGGGTTGAAATTTTATTCGTTATTTTGATAGTTTTTAATTCGTAATAGCTGAATTTGCACTGATTAAAGATGAGTATAGGTTCAGATTTACTGAACAACGCCTCTCAGCGATTTTTTTTTTAAATTGGCGATTTAGCGCTGAATGCAACCCGGCGACCTCCAGAACATGTTCCAGCAGATAACTCTTCCGAAAAGTCTGATTTATCCGGAATTCTAATCTAAAAGAAATGTACATATCTTGGATCTATTTATTCTTGCAATCATCGTAACTATTAAATCAATACGTTTTAAATAGGCAATAATTTATATCTGTAAATTGTAATAAGAAAAACAAAATATAGCGAATCCAAGTTGTTGCTGTTGCCAGATGTTATTAGTCAAATTTCAAAAGATATATTGTGATTGGCTGGAAATTCGTGCATTTAGAAGATTGGTGATTGAAGTCGTTGTCATTCTGTTCACAGAAATGAAGCCAAATTTTGACGTTTCGCAAGAGAATTATATATATAGAAGGAATACATTGGAAAAACTACAAATGTTTGTTATTCAGTTACAATAATGATGGGATGTAATAAAAAAAGCTTACAATGGAGGGCTGCAGCAACCTCTACATTTTTTTGAAATTGCCCAACAAAACATGGCAGCAAAACTGAATAGGCTACATTTTTGCGTAAACCCACCAAAACTTCATAAAAAAAATTGCAATGCCTGTACATTTTGAGGAAAACCGAGGTAGTGAGATGTAGCCAATATTATATAGATGAATTTTGTAACAATTTCGAATGTACCGAAAATTGCATTTCCACCAATCGTGAATGAAATATAAAAGGATTCAAACGCGATGCAAATTTGTAATATGGCGTAACTATGTGTGTTGAGTATCATTTGACATTATAAATGAATTGATAAAGTTTTAACAGTCTTAATAAAGCAAATGGCATTGCAATGTATTGAAAGCTACTTAAAATGGAGATTTAGAATTGTAATTTTCAACAAAAGGAACTTGTCAAACCACAAATGACGGGTCTCCGCAACGCTGTGCCACGCAAGTGCATTTAAACGTTTCTTGGTCTCGTCTTGGTTAGTGAACCAGGTACAGTATCATTTCAGTTTCATTAATTTGTAATTTCCATCAAGTTTGTCTTGATACGCTAAATAAATATGTGGGTTCAAATGATATGAAGGGTGCAGATGCATTATGAGCACCTTATGCTTATTTCTGATGAATATTGTTGGGATTATATTAATAATAAACCTTCCTAATATTAAACATTCAATTTGAATTTTGAAAAGGCAAGCAACGGTTATTGTTTTGAAACTGAATGTTGGGAAAGAAAGCGTCGTTATCTCGATCAGGCAATGCATAAGACGCCATTGCTGGATAGTTATGAATATTGTGTGCTATACAATAACATATTCTTAAAAGTAAGCATCGTATCATTAATTTAATATGAATAGGTTCCTTATTTATGCAAGATAACGTGAATATAGATATCCAAATTGGAGTGTTTATCCATTTGAAAATCTTCATTGCGGACCAGTGGCCTTAAAGAAAGTTGACAGCGTATGGGCATACTTTTGTCGAGTTTTAAGTAATTGGGTGTAGGTTTGATAAGGAAATTGTTATGCCATATTGTGCAATGGATATCAATAATACTTGAGCACGATTAGCGGAGTTAATGAAGCGTCGCAAACGTTTTTTATTCCAATTTGATGACATCGACATCGCTGCTTACCTTAACGACGTGGTCATGGTTTACACACTCTTATATCTCCTTTGCATTTCAAAATAAATCCTCGCGGATTGTTGCCTTTTGTAGCGCAACTTTCGTACTTTTTGAATATAACTTGCAACAGTTTGGCTTTGTAGGAGGAACGTGGCAAAAGCGATGCGAGTTGTTGTAAATATCCACTTGTTGTCCGTATGCAGTGCTTGCGTAGAGGCTTGTTTCGTGCTTTTCTTGCGTCTTGCACGTTGCACTATTTATGGATCCGATTGAAGAATTTTGAAGCCCGTTTATTCCTCTTCCGATTGGTACTATGTAGAAAGGTGAGAGAAGCGTCGTTTATTTGCAAGTTCCAAATCAATGCTTCGATGTGTTTCTCCGATCTCGATCCGTTGTGCTTGTTCTGGATCCGTTGTGAAGTATTTCATCTCGATCCGTTGTGCTTTGATTGAGATTTGAATTAATTCGAAGTCGAGATTTATTTCTAGTTTTGATATGTTTCTAAGTGGAAAATTATTTCTAAGTCGAAAAATATTTCAAAGTCGTAACAAATTTCAAAGTTCAAAAATGAAAATAGTTCTAAGTGGAGAATTATTTCTAAGTGGGAAACGCTTTTAGATTCTATGTCCCGCTGATGCGGCGTAAGTACGCAAGTCGCGTCGAGTGAACCGGCGGCGAAAGACACTTTGTGCGGCATGACGAAATCGCGTCCAGCATGCAAGCAAGATTGCGTGTCGGAAACGACTGCAGTTCCGACAAAATAGGCCGAAGTGGTGGTAGTTGGTAAAAAATCGGAAAAAGCTGTGGATATGCTGCGCCTTATATATGTGGACACCTGTGTCTGCTAGGCGAGCCGATCGAACACGTTCTGTGTTGGAGACTCTCGCCGCTTCCAAATTGTCTCGGCCTCTGTGCGAGCCTCTCGACCTCCGCGTCGAGCAGGTGTAACGCAGTCGCAATGAACGAAGAAAAGGGTTCTCTGCCATTGTGCCCTACGCACCGAAAAAGCTCGACGCCTCCGAAAACTCGCCCCGCTGCGAAACGAGCAGTCGGGGACGTCGTGAGTACCGAACCGTCTAGAGAATGACATGTTAAAAATTCGATTCGAGAAGTGACGCGGGGCCCATCTCGGGCCTCCCGCGGCCCGCCGACACGTGGGCCGCGACTCGAAGAATTGGATTCGGCGGAGAAATCCCCGAACGAAAAGTTTCCACCCTCGAAAGCGGGTCGGTTACGAAAGATACCTGGTTGATCCTGCCAGTAGTCATATGCTTGTCTCAAAGATTAAGCCATGCATGTCTAAGTACATGCCGTATTAAGGCGAAACCGCGAATGGCTCATTAAATCAGTTATGGTTCCTTGGATCGTACTTTACTACTTGGATAACTGTGGCAATTCTAGAGCTAATACATGCAGCAGAGCTCCGACCTTCGGGGACGAGCGCTTTTATTAGACCAAAACCAATCGGGCCTCGTGTCCGTGAACTGTGGTGACTCTGTATAACTTTGGGCTGATCGCACGGGCTCGTCCCGGCGACGTATCTTTCAAGTGTCTGCCTTATCAACTGTCGATGGTAGGTTACGCGCCTACCATGGTTGTAACGGGTGACGGGGAATCAGGGTTCGATTCCGGAGAGGGAGCCTGAGAAACGGCTACCACATCCAAGGAAGGCAGCAGGCGCGCAAATTACCCACTCCCGGAACGGGGAGGTAGTGACGAAAAATAACAATACGGGACTCTTTTGAGACCCCGTAATTGGAATGAGTACACTCTAAATCCTTTAACGATTATCCATTGGAGGGCAAGTCTAGTGCCAGCAGCCGCGGTAATTCTAGCTCCAATAGCGTATATTAAAGTTGTTGCGGTTAAAAAGCTCGTAGTTGGATCTCAGTTCCAGACGGACGGTCCGCCTACCGGCGGTCACTGTCCGTTCTGAACAGGCCAGCCGGTTTCCCCTGATGATCTTCACCGGTTGTCTCGGGTGACCGGCAAGTTTACTTTGAAAAAATTAGAGTGCTCAAAGCAGGCGCGACGCCTGGATAATGGTGCATGGAATAATGGAATAGGACCTCGGTTCTATTTTGTTGGTTTTCGGAACGCGAGGTAATGATTAAGAGGGACAGACGGGGGCATCCGTACTGCGACGCTAGAGGTGAAATTCTTGGACCGTCGCAAGACGAACTACTGCGAAAGCATTTGCCAAAGGCGATCAGATACCGCCCTAGTTCTAACCATAAACGATGCCAGCCAGCGATCCGGCTGTGTTCCTCAAATGACACGCCGGGCAGCTTCCGGGAAACCAAAGCTTTTGGGTTCCGGGGGAAGTATGGTTGCAAAGCTGAAACTTAAAGGAATTGACGGAAGGCCACACAAGGTGTGGAGCCTGCGGCTTAATTTGACTCAACACGCGAAAACTCACCTGGCCCGGACACAGGAAGGATTGACAGATTGAGAGCTCTTTCTTGATTCTGTGGGTGGTGGTGCATGGCCGCTCTTAGTTGGTGGAGCGATTTGTCTGGTTAATTCCGTTAACGAACGAGACTCTAGCCTGCTAAATAGACGTTCCGATCCTCCGAGTCGGACGTTCTTCTTAGAGGGACGGGCGGCGTTTAGCCGCACGAAACAGAGCAATAGCAGGTCTGTGATGCCCTTTGATGTCCGGGGCCGCACGCGCGCTACATTGAAGGAACCAGCGTGTGCTTTCCCTGTCCGACAGGACTGGGTAACCCGTTGAACCTCCTTCGTGCTGGGGATAGCAAATTGTAATTGTTTTGCTTGAACGAGGAACACCTAGTAAGCGTGAGTCATCAGCTCATGTTGATTATGTCCCTGGCCTTTGTTCACACCGCCCGTCGCTACTACCGATTGAATGATTTAGTGAGGTCTTCGGACTGGCGCTCGGATTGGCTTTCGGGTCGAGCCGACGTGCCGGAAAGATGACCAAACTTGATCATTTAGAGGAAGTAAAAGTCGTAACAAGGTTTCCGTAGGTGAACCTGCGGAAGGATCATTATCGAAATCGATTCCCCTCTTGGGAGTTGTTTTGAAAAACTCTCCTCTCTCTCCCCTCCCCGGGAGTCCGAGGAAAGGAGCCTGCACCCGTCGGACGGCGGTGGAGAGGTCTCCGTTCGAACGCACCGCGACGCCTTGCCGAGGGTGTGCCTACTTTTGTTCCCGGCCGCGCTTTCGGCAGGAGGGAGGTCTTCTCTTCTCGTTTGACGAGAGGGGGAGGCTAGGCTTGAAGAGCTGCGTCGCAGAACGCACCGCACCGAAGGCGTCCTCTTCCGACTCCGGTCGGAAGTGTCTCTTTAAATTGAAAAATTCGAACGCACTACGACGAGCTCCTTAGGGAGCGAGTCATAAAAAAAAAAAATTACAACTCTGAACAGTGGATCACTCGGCTCACGGGTCGATGAAGAACGCAGCCAGCTGCGAGATTTGGTGTGAATTGCAGGACACATTGAGCACTGATTTTTCGAACGCACATTGCGGCCTCGGGTCCTACCCGGGGCCTCGCCTGTCTGAGGGTCGGATAAGACTTGCCTAGGAAATTCGTTTCCAATTGGCCGCACCGGAAGACTCGTTTTCCGCCGGCTCGAGTGAGTAGAAACGGAATCCTCACCGGTCGAAAGAAGCGTCGCCGATGTGCACGCCCGTCGGCTGGAGAAGACGAGTGCTTTCTCCGCCTTGACGGGCCTTCGGCTCGATGCTGGCACGACCGCCTTTCCGTCCTTCCTCCGTTTTCGGATGGGAGAAAAAATATTTACTGTCGACCTCAGATCAGACGAGATGACCCGCTGAATTTAAGCATATAAATAAGCGGAGGAAAAGAAAC
>CAXBTE010000037.1:167500-170356 GCA_963978545.1 Linyphia triangularis
ATTAAAACACGGAAACTTATACGTAACATGCAGACTGACTGACAAACAAACTTGAACTTGGAATTAAGTAAAAAAACACAATCCATACATCACAGCATGTAACCCTGTAGCAACGGAATGCAGCCGTCAAAAATCACTAGCACGAGTACCAAAAATATGGAATCGTCTCCTCCCCGGTGCTTACCGGTGTACCCGTTTCAATCGCGTTCTAAACAAACTACAGACATAATTTTTACACTATGAGTGTCGTAAATTGTACTAAAAATTCTTCCTTCATTTTATGAAACAAATAATTCAATTAATGTTACTTATACAGAAAAGCAACTGGTGTGGAATGAGGAAGAGTAAAGTTGCGCAACTTCAAATTCTTCATGTTAGATAAACAGCTTATCTAAGTTTCTTGTTAATGTAGCGGTCTTCATACTTTTTCCCAACCTGTGCTGTGAGTGAACCGCCCACTTTTCAAACTATTGTTTACCTTTTGCTTCAGCTAAAGTTTTAAGTCAATTTGTATGGTTTCTTCCTTGAAAGTTTAATAATATTTGTATTGGGTGTTTCTGAATTTTGAATGATCAACTGTGGTATTTTTCTAGGCATGCATTCTTTGTATTATGCACATTTATTTGTTATATAAGAGAAAGTTGTGGAACAGGGCGGATGGTTTCTGACTGCCAGTGAGGTAGTAGTGTGGATTATGTTATAAATAAACTTTTAAGATTTTTTTGTTTCTACCCTTGTCTACCCCTTTTTTACTGCCTTTATTTTATCATATAAATTAAAGCACAAAGAAAAAAACCATCCCACAAGCCCCCACCCATCCACCCAGCAGAGTAATAGTCATGTTTGTACGGGATTTCAATTTTAGTGGTGACGATTACTGAATTTGAACGAACCCTTTGAAAAATCAATATTTTGCATTACTTAAAATAATATTTTATTGTTGATTTAAAGGCCAAAAGCAAATTTCTTTCAAATCACTCAATCCATTTAGTTTTATGCTAATTGATCCCTGCTTATTCAAACTCGCCTAACTACGCTCGCTGCGCCATTGCTTTGCAGCGGTCGGGCAACGCAACAGCCTAACTACGCTCGCAGCGCCATTGCTTTGCAGCGGTCAGGCAACGCAACGGGTTTGTCCCACGACAAATTATGAAATGTAATGCTTGCTGTCAAGCAGTCATTTTTTCTTTTCCTTTTTTAAAGGACTATAGTAATTGTTAACTAAAATTTCTCCCGATGTGCAGTGCCGCTCGAGAAATATCTTTTTACATGTAAATTTATATTTTAACCACCAGGTGGTGGAGCTTTGTAATTGTTTAAAAGACTTATATTTTTATGCTGGAGGAGACGATAATAAATATTTGGGCTATAATGAATGTCTCATTTGATAAAAGTTATATGACGAGCGTTGTAATGACTGATGTTTGTATATTTTTCAGGTTTTCCCTGGATGAAGAAGGAAAAACTTCGGCTGTTTCTGTGAATTTGTGTTTCATCTTGATTTTTCTGCGAAATGAGTAATTTTGTTTTTGGATCGAGGTTATACTACGTAATAAATGCAATAAATTAAATATATATGAATACTATAGGCATATACAAATGTAATCTGATTTTGTAAACCAATCAATCAATAATCTTCCATGTAATATGTAGTAAACAATGAATGGGAAAGGATTTTTAAAGAAAACTGTGTTTAATGCAACGATCATTTTTAAAAAAAATTAATTTGAATGAATATTTATATACAACTGAAGTAAATTTAGTTTAACGTTAATGCAACAACAATGGTAATTGTAATTTGAGTTTGAATATCTATCGCTGCCTTTTGTTAATGTTAGAAAATGTCCAAACACACATCTGCCATTTCCGCTTCTTTCTCCTAAAACTAACTAGAAAACCAAACACTTGTCCTCACTATTTAAAAGTACTATCTCGTGCAATTGTGTTTAACAAATTGTAAAAGCCGTTTGTTAAATTTCCCGTTACTAGTATCTACCACATTAGTGAAATGTAAGTGCGTTATTAATTCGGAAACAAACGGCTAGGTTCGAAAGAAAGTTTGTAGCCAAAGCAGATAAAAACTTGGAAGAGATTTATTTCGATGCATGACTCTTTGCAGATTCTGTTCTTCCTGTTGTAATGCACTCGATACAGTTCTTTACACAACAATGTATCGCAAACAGCATTTAAAAACTAGAACGCTAAAGATTCAATGCTCGCTGACTGGCAACAAAGTACAAACTCGATCACCCGCTCTATTGGCCTTCCTTTGTGAATCTTCCGTAGATAGAAATTAGGAGAATTCTCTACATTGCATTCGAAAGCCAGAAGTACATGTACCTGGAGTGTACACCGAAAGTGTCGCCAAATTTGGCGATTAGGATGAGGTACCATTATGACCGTAATGTTTAATGGCCTTCTTGTACAACACGTACTCAAGCATTCGTAGATGCATTGCGGGAAAGAAATTCTTGCACTGCCTCTATGTACATACTTAACTTTTGTTTTTACATAATTAATACTAACAAATATTTAGAAATATAAAGTAAATGCTAATTCATTGTTCTGTTGTACTGCAAGTCCACCTGATGGCTGTGTGGTTAGCGCTCTGGAACATGCCAAAAGTGCCGGGTTTAAATCCCGAAGATTTGGACGTGGATGTTTTTGGTGGTTCGGAATCCACGTTAAGCTGTAGGTCCCGGTCTGATTATTCAATGAAGATGGCCGCCTGAAGTTTTTATTCCATGTATTCCTTTGATTTTGTTAATGAATTTTGTAAAAAAGTACATTTTCGACTTTCAGCATTTATATTTTTAAGTTAGGTTGCATGGTGAATATCCATCCTTGACAGAAATG
>CAXBTE010000038.1:5000-15000 GCA_963978545.1 Linyphia triangularis
AAATCCGTATGGTCGGCGAAGAACATAAGGTAAGCTTTCTAATTAAACTAGGTAAATTAAGTAATTATAAGTAAACAATTCAATAAAAACCGTAAAAAAAAATGAACTCTAATCGGTCAACCGTGGACTACAACATTAGAAAAAAATCAAAAACGGAATAGAAAACACCACAAATTATATACACCACAAAATATAAATACAATTAACGTCTTCAGAAATGGGAGAGACAAAATAAGACAACACAAAATAAGTTACTTAATATTGGAACAGAAAGCATGTACATCTTATCATTTCTTAGGTCATGCAAGGTACATGATTATGTCCCGAAACAACCAACATCCCTCAACAACATAATTAAAACACGGAAACTTATACGTAACATGCAGACTGACTGACAAACAAACTTGAACTTGGAATTAAGTAAAAAAACACAGCATGTAACCCTGTCCATTCTTTTTACACTTAAGTGAAATGCCCCACTTCAAAAACCCGCTACGCTACCCCGAATTGTATGGACGGTACCAATTTTCAGCTCAAACGGGGCGATTGATTCGTACATTTTTCATGCACAAAATGAAACTGAAGTGAATAAAATAGACTCAAGCGATCGATATTGCATCGTTTAATGTGTACAAACAATTGCCCCGACGTATTTTCTATAAAGTTAGAAATCCCTTTTTTTTAGTTGAAAATGTAATTTCTTAAATTTAATCACTATTCTAGGAATTGAGCATTTGTATTTTTAATTTTTCAAAAATAAACAAATACCTCCAGTACGTTTGTACATGGTTTTTGTTTTTGATGCTTTTGTGGAGATTTCTCGGTTGTATTATTTTGAATACATTGTTAGAATAGTTTTTTGTACTACATTTCCAGCAAAGTTCTTTTCCTCGTTCCGTGTGTCCTGGTGAGTGGGTGTATGTTTCCAAGTTGGAATTTGGAATTGCTGTGATTTACGGATTTTGATTTTTTTTATTATTATTTCCGAGTACCATAGTTTGTTTGTCAGTCTGTATGTTATGTACCAGGGTTCCCACGGTCATAGAGAGTCATTAAGAGTTCTTTTATTTGGAACTTGTTTTCTATTCCTTAAAAGTCCTTGCTTAGAGGTCCTTAAAAGTCCTTAATTTTTACAGATGTTGTCCAGCTGCAGAATTTATAAAAATACAACTCGGACTTGCTATCCCCGCGTGACCACCACGTATCTGCACCGTATCAAAATTTTCCGACGTATTTGCGAATCCACCAACTTTAACTTTTTTGATAGAATATACTTTAATAAAAATTTAAATACAGATATGATGCTTGAAAATAAAAACATTATTTAGGTCCTTAAAAGTCATTAATTTTCATTCTGTGATTTGAGTGGGAACCCTGTGTACAAGTTTCCGTGTTTGTACCTTGTTTGACCTAAGAAAAGATTGGATGTACATGCTTTCTGTTCCATTTTTAAGTCGCTTATTTTGTGTCGTCTTATTTTCTCTCCCACTTTTGAAGAAGCGGGTTTTACTATTCCGTTTTTGAATTTTTCTAATGTTGTAGTCTACGGTTGTCGCGTGTTTTTTTTAACGATTTGTTAGTGAATTGTTTACTTCTTAACAGGTTAATTGCAACACCTACCATATGTTCTTCGTCTACCATACAGACGCTGTGTCATTCGTTCGAAAATTTTTTCAAATTTCTTTCAAATCACTCAATCCATTTAGTTTTATGCTAATTGATGCTGTGTCATTCGTTCGAAAAAACTGTGTCATTAGTTCGAAAAAAACCATCCCACAAGCCCCCACCCATCCACCCAGGCAGAGTAATAGTTATGTTTGTACGGGATTTCAATTTTTAGTGGTGACGATTACTAAATGATTTCCCGGTCGTTGAATTTGAACGAACCCTTTGAAAAATGAATATTTTGCATTACTTAAACTAATATTTTATTGTTGATTTAAAGGCCAGACTGTAGCAAAGCAAATTTCTTTCAAATCACTCAATCCATTTAGTTTTATGCTAATTGATCCCTGCTTATTCAAACTCGCCTAACTACGCTCGCTGCGCCATTGCTTTGCAGCGGTCGGGCAACGCAACAGCCTAACTACGCTCGCAGCGCCATTGCTTTACAGCGGTCAGGCAACGCAACGAGTTTGTCCCACGACAAATTATGAAATGTAATGCTTGCTGTCAAGCAGTCATTTTTTTTTATTTTTTATTTTCCTTTTTTAAAGGACTATAGTAATTGTTAACTAAAATTTCTCCCGATGTGCAGTGCCGCTCGAGAAATATCTTTTTACATGTAAATTTATATTTTAACCACCAGGTGGTGGAGCTTTGTAATTGTTTAAAAGACTTATATTTTTATGCTGGAGGAGACGATAATAAATATTTGGGCTATAATGAATGTCTCATTTGATAAAAGTTATATGACGAGCGTTGTAATGACTGATGTTTGTATATTTTTCAGGTTTTCCCTGGATGAAGAAAGAAAAACTTAAGCTGTTTCTGTGAATTTGTGTTTCATCTTGATTTTTCTGCGAAATGAGTAATTTTGTTTTTGGATCGAGGTTATACTACGTAATAAATGCAATAAATTAAATATATATGAATACTATAGGCATATACAAATGTAATCTGATTTTGTAAACCAATCAATCAATAATCTTCCATGTAATATGTAGTAAGCAATGAATGGGAAAGGATTTTTAAAGAAAACTGTGATTAATGCAACGATCATTTTTAAAAAAATTAATTTGAATGAATATTTATATACAACTGAAGTAAATTTAGTTTTACGTTAATGCACAACAATGGTAATTGTAATTTGAGTTTGAATATCTATCGCTGCCTTTTGTTAATGTTAGCAAAAATTTCCAAACACACATCTGCCATTTCGCTTCTTTCTCCTAAAACTAACTAGAAAACCAAACACTTGTCCTCACTATTTAAAAGTACTATCTCGTGCAATTGTGTTTAACAAATTGTAAAAGCCGTTTGTTAAATTTCCCGTGACTAATATCTACCACATTAGAGAAATGTAAGTGCGTTATTAATTACGAAACAAACGGCTAGTTTCGAAAGATAGTTTGTAGCCAAAGCAGATTAAAAACTTGGAAGAGATTTATTTCGATGCATGACTCTTTGCAGATTCTGTTCTTCCTGTTGTAATGCACTCGATACAGTTCTTTACACAACAATGTATCGCAAACAGCAGTTAAAAACTAGAACGCTAAAGATTCAATGCTTGATGACTGGCAACAAAGTACAAACTCGATCACCCGCTCTATTGGCCTTCCTTTGTGAATCTTCCGTAGATAGTAATTAGGAGAATTCTCCACATTGCATTCGAAAAGCCAGAAGTACATGTACCTGGAGTGTACACCGAAAGTGTCGCCAAATTTGGCGATTAAGATGAGTTACCATTTTGACCGTAATGTTTAATGGCCTTCTTGTACAACACGTACTCAAGCATTCGTAGATGCATTGCGGGAAAGAAATTCTTGAAGTGCCTCTATGTACATACTTAACTTTTGTTTTTACATAATTAATACTAACAAATATTTAGAAATATAAAGTAAATGCTAATTCATTGTTCTGTTGTACTGCAAGTCCACCTGATGGCTGTGTGGTTAGCGCTCTGGAACATGCCAAAAGTGCCGGGTTTAAATCCCGAAGATTTGGACGTGGATGTTTTTGGTGGTTCGGAATCCACGTTAAGCTGTAGGTCCCGGTCTGATTATTCAATGAAGATGGCCGCCTGAAGTTTTTATTCCATGTATTCATTTGATTTTGTTAATGAATTTTGTAAAAAAGTACATTTTCGACTTTCAGCATTTATATTTTTAAGTTAGGTTGCATGTGAATATCCATCCTTGACAGAAATGAAAAGAATAAAACCCGCAAGTATCAAATTAATTCTTATAGTGTATAATTGAAATGGGTAAACATAGGATAATGAATTTGAACTGCTTATATATGCATAAATAAAATGCGTATTGTGTGTTTTGTCAGTATGCAATAATTGAATAGTGTTGAACGGTCTGTAGTTGTAGTACGAATTGTGTTATTTTCCCGTTTGAAATTGGTATTATAATGAAATGGGATTTTGAATTGTCAGGGAAAAAGAATGTATCTCTGATGAATTTATGTTCGTGTCAGTATTTAGTGATACACCACCAAAAGGTGGATTTCCCCTTTTTTTTATTTATTAATTGATGAAAATGCATATTAAAATCTTGTAATTTTTTTTTTTTTTATTCTGTAGAATCCTTGTTTAAAATTTTAACATGTTTACTTCGAATTGAAATGAAACCTGGAAATTTAATTAAAATGCCTGGAAAAGTCTAGGAACCCTGTGAATTGTTATGGGACACCCTCTTATTGTGTTACAAGCGCTTTTGTAATTAAAATCAATTGATATTCAGAGGTTTGTGACACATGTGTAGCATTATGTATGAACGTTGCAATGAAAGTTACTGGAATATTTGATTGTTTATACAGTAATTATGCTTCAAGTAGCCTATGCTGAAGTCGTTTTAGAAATGAACAAAGTAAGGAAAGCTGATACTTTAAATTTGAATGCCATTCTTAATGTCTTGTCATTGAACTATGAAATTCAATACCAATCAAATTAGTACTTAATCAAAGGATTATTTTAGGATTGGCCAAACTTGATTTCTTATTAAATTATAAGTATACTAGGGGGCTCCGCCCCCTGCTCACTGACGCTCGCCAACCCCCTGGATTGCTATGCAATCCCCTTGGCTAGCTTTGATCGTCTTAAAGAGAAGCAATTAAAATATGCCCTAGCATAAAGCTATTTCAGCTGCATAATGCCATGAAACTGAACCTTTTATTATTTATTATACTTGCCACGTCATTATTCTGTTGCTGTCGAGACGCGTTAAGCAGGGACATTGTGGCAACGTAGTAGAAAGTTGTTGGAAAACAACCAAAGTAAGCAGTTGTGTACATATATTTAAAAAAGATCGGTTATTTAATTGAACAATTAAAATTTACGGGCTGGTTTTGTACGAAGCGCCAAAATGATTAAAGTTGCTTATCGAAATTTCTTAACGAAGCAATCATATGTTCACTTAATCTTTTTTGTGATACTTGGAAAATAAAATGAAAGAGTGAAAGGCCAATTATCCAGCATTTAATCAACCGGAATTTTTTGAAAATCAAATTTGGCGAGAAAATTAGCCATATTTCGCCAAAAGTTGTTTTTTAAATTTTCATATGAGATTGTGAATTTGAATGGGTTGAAATTTTATTCGTTATTTTGATAGTTTTTAATTCGTAATAGCTGAATTTGCACTGATTAAAGATGAGTATAGGTTCAGATTTACTGAACAACGCCTCTCAGCGATTTTTTTTTTAAATTGGCGATTTAGCGCTGAATGCAACCCGGCGACCTCCAGAACATGTTCCAGCAGATAACTCTTCCGAAAAGTCTGATTTATCCGGAATTCTAATCTAAAAGAAATGTACATATCTTGGATCTATTTATTCTTGCAATCATCGTAACTATTAAATCAATACGTTTTAAATAGGCAATAATTTATATCTGTAAATTGTAATAAGAAAAACAAAATATAGCGAATCCAAGTTGTTGCTGTTGCCAGATGTATTAGTCAAATTTCAAAAGATATATTGTGATTGGCTGGAAATTCGTGCATTTAGAAGATTGGTGATTGAAGTCGTTGTCATAAGACACAGAAATGAAGCCAAATTATTATATATATAGAAGGAATACATTGGAAAAACTACAAATGTTTGTTATTCAGTTACAATAATGATGGGATGTAATAAAAAAAAGCTTACAATGGAGGGCTGCAGCAACCTCTACATTTTTTTGAAATTGCCCAACAAAACATGGCAGCAAAACTGAATAGGCTACATTTTTGCGTAAACCCACCAAAACTTCATAAAAAAAATTGCAATGCCTGTACATTTTGAGGAAAACCGAGGTAGTGAGATGTAGCCAATATTATATAGATGAATTTTGTAACAATTTCGAATGTACCGAAAATTGCATTTCCACCAATCGTGAATGAAATATAAAAGGATTCAAACGCGATGCAAATTTGTAACATGGCGTAACTATGTGTGTTGAGTATCATTTGACATTATAAATGAATTGATAAAGTTTTAACAGTCTTAATAAAGCAAATGGCATTGCAATGTATTGAAAGCTACTTAAAATGGAGATTTAGAATTGTAATTTTCAACAAAAGGAACTTGTCAAACCACAAATGACGGGTCTCCGCAACGCTGTGCCACGCAAGTGCATTTAAACGTTTCTTGGTTAGTGAACCAGGTACAGTATCATTTCAGTTTCATTAATTTGTAATTTCCATCAAGTTTGTCTTGATACGCTAATTAAATATGTGGTTTCAAATGATATGAAGGGTGCAGATGCATTATGAGCACCTTATGCTTATTTCTGATGAATATTGTTGGGATTATATTAATAATAAACCTTCCTAATATTAATATTAAACATTCAATTTGAATTTTGAAAAGGCAACCAACGGTTATTGTTTTGAAACGGAATGTTGGGAAAGAAAGCGTCGTTATCTCGATCAGGCAATGCATAAGACGCCATTGCTGGATAGTTATGAATATTGTGTGCTATACAATAACAGATTCTTAAAAGTAAGCATCGTATCGTTAATTTAATATGAATAGGTTCCTTATTTATGCAAGATAACGTGAATATAGATATCCAAATTGGAGTGTTTATCCATTTGAAAATCTTCATTGCGGACCAGTGGCCTTAAAGAAAGTTGACAGCGTATGGGCATACTTTTGTCGAGTTTTAAGTAATTAGGTGTAGGTTTGATAAGGAAATTGTTATGCCATATTGTGCAATGGATATCAATAATACTTGAGCACGATTAGCGGAGTTAATGAAGCGTCGCAAACGTTTTTTATTCGAATTTGATGACATCGACATCGCTGCTTACCTTAACGACGTGGTCATGGTTTACACACTCTTATATCTCTTTTGCATTTCAAAAGAAATCCTCGCGGATTGTTGCCTTTTGTAGCGCAACTTTTGTACTTTTTGAATATAACTTGCAACAGTTTGGCTTCGTAGGAGGAACGTGGCAAAAGCGATGCGAGTTGTTGTCAATATCCACTCGTTGTCCGTATGGAGTGCTTGCGTAGAGGCTTGTTTCGTGCTTTTCTTGCGTCTTGCACGTTGCACTATTTATGGATCCGATTGAAGAATTTTGAAGCCCGTTTATTCCTCTTCCGATTGGTACTATGTAGAAAGGTGAGAGAAGCGTCGTTTATTTGCAAGTTCCAAATCAATGCTTCGATGTGTTTCTCCGATCTCGATCCGTTGTGCTTGTTCTGGATCCGTTGTGAAGTATTTCATCTCGATCCGTTGTGCTTTGATTGAGATTTGAATTAATTCGAAGTCGAGATTTATTTCTAAGTTTTGATATGTTTCTAAGTGGAAAATTATTTCTAAGTCGAAAAATATTTCAAAGTCGTAACAAATTTCAAAGTTCAAAAATGAAAATAGTTCTAAGTGGAGAATTATTTCTAAGTGGGAAACGCTTTTGGATTCTATGTCCCGCTGATGCGGCGTAAGTACGCATGTCGCGTCGAGTGAACCGGCGGCGAAAGACACTTTGTGCGGCATGACGAAATCGCGTCCAGCATGCAAGCAAGATCGCGTGTCGGAAACGACTGCAGTTCCGACAAAATAGGCCGAAGTGGTGGTAGTTGGTAAAAAATCGGAAAAAGCTGTGGATATGCTGCGCCTTATATATGTGGACACCTGTGTCTGCTAGGCGAGCCGATCGAACACGTTCTGTGTTGGAGACTCTCGCCGCTTCCAAATTGTCTCGGCCTCTGTGCGAGCCTCTCGACCTCCGCGTCGAGCAGGTGTAACGCAGTCGCAATGAACGAAGAAAAGGGTTCTCTGCCATTGTGCCCTACGCACCGAAAAAGCTCGACGCCTCCGAAAACTCGCCCCGCTGCGAAAGAAGCAGTCGGGGACGTCGTGAGTACCGAACCGTCTAGAGAATGACATGTTAAAAATTCGATTCGAGAAGTGACGCGGGGCCCATCTCGGGCCCCCCGCGGCCTGCCGACACGTGGGCCGCGACTCGAAGAATTGGATTCGGCGGAGAAATCCCCGAACGAAAAGTTTCCACCCTCGAAAGCGGGTCGGTTACGAAAGATACCTGGTTGATCCTGCCAGTAGTCATATGCTTGTCTCAAAGATTAAGCCATGCATGTCTAAGTACATGCCGTATTAAGGCGAAACCGCGAATGGCTCATTAAATCAGTTATGGTTCCTTGGATCGTACTTTACTACTTGGATAACTGTGGCAATTCTAGAGCTAATACATGCAGCAGAGCTCCGACCTTCGGGGACGAGCGCTTTTATTAGACCAAAACCAATCGGGCCTCGTGTCCGTGAACTGTGGTGACTCTGTATAACTTTGGGCTGATCGCACGGGCTCGTCCCGGCGACGTATCTTTCAAGTGTCTGCCTTATCAACTGTCGATGGTAGGTTACGCGCCTACCATGGTTGTAACGGGTGACGGGGAATCAGGGTTCGATTCCGGAGAGGGAGCCTGAGAAACGGCTACCACATCCAAGGAAGGCAGCAGGCGCGCAAATTACCCACTCCCGGAACGGGGAGGTAGTGACGAAAAATAACAATACGGGACTCTTTTGAGACCCCGTAATTGGAATGAGTACACTCTAAATCCTTTAACGATTATCCATTGGAGGGCAAGTCTAGTGCCAGCAGCCGCGGTAATTCTAGCTCCAATAGCGTATATTAAAGTTGTTGCGGTTAAAAAGCTCGTAGTTGGATCTCAGTTCCAGACGGATGGTCCGCCTACCGGCGGTCACTGTCCGTTCTGAACAGGCCAGCCGGTTTCCCCTGATGATCTTCACCGGTTGTCTCGGGTGACCGGCAAGTTTACTTTGAAAAAATTAGAGTGCTCAAAGCAGGCGCGACGCCTGGATAATGGTGCATGGAATAATGGAATAGGACCTCGGTTCTATTTTGTTGGTTTTCGGAACGCGAGGTAATGATTAAGAGGGACAGACGGGGGCATCCGTACTGCGACGCTAGAGGTGAAATTCTTGGACCGTCGCAAGACGAACTACTGCGAAAGCATTTGCCAAGAATATGTTTCCATTAATCAAGAACGAAAGTTAGAGGCTCGAAGGCGATCAGATACCGCCCTAGTTCTAACCATAAACGATGCCAGCCAGCGATCCGGCTGTGTTCCTCAAATGACACGCCGGGCAGCTTCCGGGAAACCAAAGCTTTTGGGTTCCGGGGGAAGTATGGTTGCAAAGCTGAAACTTAAAGGAATTGACGGAAGGCCACACAAGGTGTGGAGCCTGCGGCTTAATTTGACTCAACACGCGAAAACTCACCTGGCCCGGACACAGGAAGGATTGACAGATTGAGAGCTCTTTCTTGATTCTGTGGGTGGTGGTGCATGGCCGCTCTTAGTTGGTGGAGCGATTTGTCTGGTTAATTCCGTTAACGAACGAGACTCTAGCCTGCTAAATAGACGTTCCGATCCTCCGAGTCGGACGTTCTTCTTAGAGGGACGGGCGGCGTTTAGCCGCACGAAACAGAGCAATAGCAGGTCTGTGATGCCCTTTGATGTCCGGGGCCGCACGCGCGCTACATTGAAGGAACCAGCGTGTGCTTTCCCTGTCCGACAGGACTGGGTAACCCGTTGAACCTCCTTCGTGCTGGGGATAGCAAATTGTAATTGTTTTGCTTGAACGAGGAACACCTAGTAAGCGTGAGTCATCAGCTCATGTTGATTATGTCCCTGGCCTTTGTTCACACCGCCCGTCGCTACTACCGATTGAATGATTTAGTGAGGTCTTCGGACTGGCGCTCGGATTGGCTTTCGGGTCGAGCCGACGTGCCGGAAAGATGACCAAACTTGATCATTTAGAGGAAGTAAAAGTCGTAACAAGGTTTCCGTAGGTGAACCTGCGGAAGGATCA
>CAXBTE010000038.1:22500-30000 GCA_963978545.1 Linyphia triangularis
TTAAAGGCCAGACTGTAGCAAAGCAAATTTCTTTCAAATCACTCAATCCATTTAGTTTTATGCTAATTGATCCCTGCTTATTCAAACTCGCCTAACTACGCTCGCTGCGCCATTGCTTTGCAGCGGTCGGGCAACGCAACAGCCTAACTACGCTCGCAGCGCCATTGCTTTACAGCGGTCAGGCAACGCAACGAGTTTGTCCCACGACAAATTATGAAATGTAATGCTTGCTGTCAAGCAGTCATTTTTTTTTATTTTTTATTTTCCTTTTTTAAAGGACTATAGTAATTGTTAACTAAAATTTCTCCCGATGTGCAGTGCCGCTCGAGAAATATCTTTTTACATGTAAATTTATATTTTAACCACCAGGTGGTGGAGCTTTGTAATTGTTTAAAAGACTTATATTTTTATGCTGGAGGAGACGATAATAAATATTTGGGCTATAATGAATGTCTCATTTGATAAAAGTTATATGACGAGCGTTGTAATGACTGATGTTTGTATATTTTTCAGGTTTTCCCTGGATGAAGAAAGAAAAACTTAAGCTGTTTCTGTGAATTTGTGTTTCATCTTGATTTTTCTGCGAAATGAGTAATTTTGTTTTTGGATCGAGGTTATACTACGTAATAAATGCAATAAATTAAATATATATGAATACTATAGGCATATACAAATGTAATCTGATTTTGTAAACCAATCAATCAATAATCTTCCATGTAATATGTAGTAAGCAATGAATGGGAAAGGATTTTTAAAGAAAACTGTGATTAATGCAACGATCATTTTTAAAAAAATTAATTTGAATGAATATTTATATACAACTGAAGTAAATTTAGTTTTACGTTAATGCACAACAATGGTAATTGTAATTTGAGTTTGAATATCTATCGCTGCCTTTTGTTAATGTTAGCAAAAATTTCCAAACACACATCTGCCATTTCGCTTCTTTCTCCTAAAACTAACTAGAAAACCAAACACTTGTCCTCACTATTTAAAAGTACTATCTCGTGCAATTGTGTTTAACAAATTGTAAAAGCCGTTTGTTAAATTTCCCGTGACTAATATCTACCACATTAGAGAAATGTAAGTGCGTTATTAATTACGAAACAAACGGCTAGTTTCGAAAGATAGTTTGTAGCCAAAGCAGATTAAAAACTTGGAAGAGATTTATTTCGATGCATGACTCTTTGCAGATTCTGTTCTTCCTGTTGTAATGCACTCGATACAGTTCTTTACACAACAATGTATCGCAAACAGCAGTTAAAAACTAGAACGCTAAAGATTCAATGCTTGATGACTGGCAACAAAGTACAAACTCGATCACCCGCTCTATTGGCCTTCCTTTGTGAATCTTCCGTAGATAGTAATTAGGAGAATTCTCCACATTGCATTCGAAAAGCCAGAAGTACATGTACCTGGAGTGTACACCGAAAGTGTCGCCAAATTTGGCGATTAAGATGAGTTACCATTTTGACCGTAATGTTTAATGGCCTTCTTGTACAACACGTACTCAAGCATTCGTAGATGCATTGCGGGAAAGAAATTCTTGAAGTGCCTCTATGTACATACTTAACTTTTGTTTTTACATAATTAATACTAACAAATATTTAGAAATATAAAGTAAATGCTAATTCATTGTTCTGTTGTACTGCAAGTCCACCTGATGGCTGTGTGGTTAGCGCTCTGGAACATGCCAAAAGTGCCGGGTTTAAATCCCGAAGATTTGGACGTGGATGTTTTTGGTGGTTCGGAATCCACGTTAAGCTGTAGGTCCCGGTCTGATTATTCAATGAAGATGGCCGCCTGAAGTTTTTATTCCATGTATTCATTTGATTTTGTTAATGAATTTTGTAAAAAAGTACATTTTCGACTTTCAGCATTTATATTTTTAAGTTAGGTTGCATGTGAATATCCATCCTTGACAGAAATGAAAAGAATAAAACCCGCAAGTATCAAATTAATTCTTATAGTGTATAATTGAAATGGGTAAACATAGGATAATGAATTTGAACTGCTTATATATGCATAAATAAAATGCGTATTGTGTGTTTTGTCAGTATGCAATAATTGAATAGTGTTGAACGGTCTGTAGTTGTAGTACGAATTGTGTTATTTTCCCGTTTGAAATTGGTATTATAATGAAATGGGATTTTGAATTGTCAGGGAAAAAGAATGTATCTCTGATGAATTTATGTTCGTGTCAGTATTTAGTGATACACCACCAAAAGGGGATTTCCCCTTTTTTTTATTTATTAATTGATGAAAATGCATATTAAAATCTTGTAATTTTTTTTTTTTTTATTCTGTAGAATCCTTGTTTAAAATTTTAACTGTTTACTTCGAATTGAAATGAAACCTGGAAATTTAATTAAAATGCCTGGAAAAGTCTAGGAACCCTGTGAATTGTTATGGGACACCCTCTTATTGTGTTACAAGCGCTTTTGTAATTAAAATCAATTGATATTCAGAGGTTTGTGACACATGTGTAGCATTATGTATGAACGTTGCAATGAAAGTTACTGGAATATTTGATTGTTTATACAGTAATTATGCTTCAAGTAGCCTATGCTGAAGTCGTTTTAGAAATGAACAAAGTAAGGAAAGCTGATACTTTAAATTTGAATGCCATTCTTAATGTCTTGTCATTGAACTATGAAATTCAATACCAATCAAATTAGTACTTAATCAAAGGATTATTTTAGGATTGGCCAAACTTGATTTCTTATTAAATTATAAGTATACTAGGGGGCTCCGCCCCCTGCTCACTGACGCTCGCCAACCCCCTGGATTGCTATGCAATCCCCTTGGCTAGCTTTGATCGTCTTAAAGAGAAGCAATTAAAATATGCCCTAGCATAAAGCTATTTCAGCTGCATAATGCCATGAAACTGAACCTTTTATTATTTATTATACTTGCCACGTCATTATTCTGTTGCTGTCGAGACGCGTTAAGCAGGGACATTGTGGCAACGTAGTAGAAAGTTGTTGGAAAACAACCAAAGTAAGCAGTTGTGTACATATATTTAAAAAAGATCGGTTATTTAATTGAACAATTAAAATTTACGGGCTGGTTTTGTACGAAGCGCCAAAATGATTAAAGTTGCTTATCGAAATTTCTTAACGAAGCAATCATATGTTCACTTAATCTTTTTTGTGATACTTGGAAAATAAAATGAAAGAGTGAAAGGCCAATTATCCAGCATTTAATCAACCGGAATTTTTTGAAAATCAAATTTGGCGAGAAAATTAGCCATATTTCGCCAAAAGTTGTTTTTTAAATTTTCATATGAGATTGTGAATTTGAATGGGTTGAAATTTTATTCGTTATTTTGATAGTTTTTAATTCGTAATAGCTGAATTTGCACTGATTAAAGATGAGTATAGGTTCAGATTTACTGAACAACGCCTCTCAGCGATTTTTTTTTTAAATTGGCGATTTAGCGCTGAATGCAACCCGGCGACCTCCAGAACATGTTCCAGCAGATAACTCTTCCGAAAAGTCTGATTTATCCGGAATTCTAATCTAAAAGAAATGTACATATCTTGGATCTATTTATTCTTGCAATCATCGTAACTATTAAATCAATACGTTTTAAATAGGCAATAATTTATATCTGTAAATTGTAATAAGAAAAACAAAATATAGCGAATCCAAGTTGTTGCTGTTGCCAGATGTATTAGTCAAATTTCAAAAGATATATTGTGATTGGCTGGAAATTCGTGCATTTAGAAGATTGGTGATTGAAGTCGTTGTCATAAGACACAGAAATGAAGCCAAATTATTATATATATAGAAGGAATACATTGGAAAAACTACAAATGTTTGTTATTCAGTTACAATAATGATGGGATGTAATAAAAAAAAGCTTACAATGGAGGGCTGCAGCAACCTCTACATTTTTTTGAAATTGCCCAACAAAACATGGCAGCAAAACTGAATAGGCTACATTTTTGCGTAAACCCACCAAAACTTCATAAAAAAAATTGCAATGCCTGTACATTTTGAGGAAAACCGAGGTAGTGAGATGTAGCCAATATTATATAGATGAATTTTGTAACAATTTCGAATGTACCGAAAATTGCATTTCCACCAATCGTGAATGAAATATAAAAGGATTCAAACGCGATGCAAATTTGTAACATGGCGTAACTATGTGTGTTGAGTATCATTTGACATTATAAATGAATTGATAAAGTTTTAACAGTCTTAATAAAGCAAATGGCATTGCAATGTATTGAAAGCTACTTAAAATGGAGATTTAGAATTGTAATTTTCAACAAAAGGAACTTGTCAAACCACAAATGACGGGTCTCCGCAACGCTGTGCCACGCAAGTGCATTTAAACGTTTCTTGGTTAGTGAACCAGGTACAGTATCATTTCAGTTTCATTAATTTGTAATTTCCATCAAGTTTGTCTTGATACGCTAATTAAATATGTGGTTTCAAATGATATGAAGGGTGCAGATGCATTATGAGCACCTTATGCTTATTTCTGATGAATATTGTTGGGATTATATTAATAATAAACCTTCCTAATATTAATATTAAACATTCAATTTGAATTTTGAAAAGGCAACCAACGGTTATTGTTTTGAAACGGAATGTTGGGAAAGAAAGCGTCGTTATCTCGATCAGGCAATGCATAAGACGCCATTGCTGGATAGTTATGAATATTGTGTGCTATACAATAACAGATTCTTAAAAGTAAGCATCGTATCGTTAATTTAATATGAATAGGTTCCTTATTTATGCAAGATAACGTGAATATAGATATCCAAATTGGAGTGTTTATCCATTTGAAAATCTTCATTGCGGACCAGTGGCCTTAAAGAAAGTTGACAGCGTATGGGCATACTTTTGTCGAGTTTTAAGTAATTAGGTGTAGGTTTGATAAGGAAATTGTTATGCCATATTGTGCAATGGATATCAATAATACTTGAGCACGATTAGCGGAGTTAATGAAGCGTCGCAAACGTTTTTTATTCGAATTTGATGACATCGACATCGCTGCTTACCTTAACGACGTGGTCATGGTTTACACACTCTTATATCTCTTTTGCATTTCAAAAGAAATCCTCGCGGATTGTTGCCTTTTGTAGCGCAACTTTTGTACTTTTTGAATATAACTTGCAACAGTTTGGCTTCGTAGGAGGAACGTGGCAAAAGCGATGCGAGTTGTTGTCAATATCCACTCGTTGTCCGTATGGAGTGCTTGCGTAGAGGCTTGTTTCGTGCTTTTCTTGCGTCTTGCACGTTGCACTATTTATGGATCCGATTGAAGAATTTTGAAGCCCGTTTATTCCTCTTCCGATTGGTACTATGTAGAAAGGTGAGAGAAGCGTCGTTTATTTGCAAGTTCCAAATCAATGCTTCGATGTGTTTCTCCGATCTCGATCCGTTGTGCTTGTTCTGGATCCGTTGTGAAGTATTTCATCTCGATCCGTTGTGCTTTGATTGAGATTTGAATTAATTCGAAGTCGAGATTTATTTCTAAGTTTTGATATGTTTCTAAGTGGAAAATTATTTCTAAGTCGAAAAATATTTCAAAGTCGTAACAAATTTCAAAGTTCAAAAATGAAAATAGTTCTAAGTGGAGAATTATTTCTAAGTGGGAAACGCTTTTGGATTCTATGTCCCGCTGATGCGGCGTAAGTACGCATGTCGCGTCGAGTGAACCGGCGGCGAAAGACACTTTGTGCGGCATGACGAAATCGCGTCCAGCATGCAAGCAAGATCGCGTGTCGGAAACGACTGCAGTTCCGACAAAATAGGCCGAAGTGGTGGTAGTTGGTAAAAAATCGGAAAAAGCTGTGGATATGCTGCGCCTTATATATGTGGACACCTGTGTCTGCTAGGCGAGCCGATCGAACACGTTCTGTGTTGGAGACTCTCGCCGCTTCCAAATTGTCTCGGCCTCTGTGCGAGCCTCTCGACCTCCGCGTCGAGCAGGTGTAACGCAGTCGCAATGAACGAAGAAAAGGGTTCTCTGCCATTGTGCCCTACGCACCGAAAAAGCTCGACGCCTCCGAAAACTCGCCCCGCTGCGAAAGAAGCAGTCGGGGACGTCGTGAGTACCGAACCGTCTAGAGAATGACATGTTAAAAATTCGATTCGAGAAGTGACGCGGGGCCCATCTCGGGCCCCCCGCGGCCTGCCGACACGTGGGCCGCGACTCGAAGAATTGGATTCGGCGGAGAAATCCCCGAACGAAAAGTTTCCACCCTCGAAAGCGGGTCGGTTACGAAAGATACCTGGTTGATCCTGCCAGTAGTCATATGCTTGTCTCAAAGATTAAGCCATGCATGTCTAAGTACATGCCGTATTAAGGCGAAACCGCGAATGGCTCATTAAATCAGTTATGGTTCCTTGGATCGTACTTTACTACTTGGATAACTGTGGCAATTCTAGAGCTAATACATGCAGCAGAGCTCCGACCTTCGGGGACGAGCGCTTTTATTAGACCAAAACCAATCGGGCCTCGTGTCCGTGAACTGTGGTGACTCTGTATAACTTTGGGCTGATCGCACGGGCTCGTCCCGGCGACGTATCTTTCAAGTGTCTGCCTTATCAACTGTCGATGGTAGGTTACGCGCCTACCATGGTTGTAACGGGTGACGGGGAATCAGGGTTCGATTCCGGAGAGGGAGCCTGAGAAACGGCTACCACATCCAAGGAAGGCAGCAGGCGCGCAAATTACCCACTCCCGGAACGGGGAGGTAGTGACGAAAAATAACAATACGGGACTCTTTTGAGACCCCGTAATTGGAATGAGTACACTCTAAATCCTTTAACGATTATCCATTGGAGGGCAAGTCTAGTGCCAGCAGCCGCGGTAATTCTAGCTCCAATAGCGTATATTAAAGTTGTTGCGGTTAAAAAGCTCGTAGTTGGATCTCAGTTCCAGACGGATGGTCCGCCTACCGGCGGTCACTGTCCGTTCTGAACAGGCCAGCCGGTTTCCCCTGATGATCTTCACCGGTTGTCTCGGGTGACCGGCAAGTTTACTTTGAAAAAATTAGAGTGCTCAAAGCAGGCGCGACGCCTGGATAATGGTGCATGGAATAATGGAATAGGACCTCGGTTCTATTTTGTTGGTTTTCGGAACGCGAGGTAATGATTAAGAGGGACAGACGGGGGCATCCGTACTGCGACGCTAGAGGTGAAATTCTTGGACCGTCGCAAGACGAACTACTGCGAAAGCATTTGCCAAGAATGTTTCCATTAATCAAGAACGAAAGTTAGAGGCTCGAAGGCGATCAGATACCGCCCTAGTTCTAACCATAAACGATGCCAGCCAGCGATCCGGCTGTGTTCCTCAAATGACACGCCGGGCAGCTTCCGGGAAACCAAAGCTTTTGGGTTCCGGGGGAAGTATGGTTGCAAAGCTGAAACTTAAAGGAATTGACGGAAGGCCACACAAGGTGTGGAGCCTGCGGCTTAATTTGACTCAACACGCGAAAACTCACCTGGCCCGGACACAGGAAGGATTGACAGATTGAG
>CAXBTE010000039.1:0-171642 GCA_963978545.1 Linyphia triangularis
ACCCTTAATTCAGTTTATAGCCCAAAATGTAGGTAAAATTCAGAAATTTTCAGTGTTTGAAATGCAGTCCTTTTTTGGGATCAACTTTCGACCCCCTTAATATTTAGTGGTTGTTAAGATTTTCGTTTTTAAGAATCTCCTATTAATGAACTTCAATGTTGCCAAGTTACAACATTGTGCTCCCAAAACTCTCTGTGTAAAAATTATGTATGTGTACCACTGAAAAAAACAACTTTGCAAATTTTGACCCCCTTAATATTTTGTGGTTGTTAAGATTTTCGTTTTTAAGAATCTCCTATAGAAGACCTTAAATGTGGCCAAGTTACAATACTGTGCTCCAAATACACTATGAGTAAAAATTCAAAAACTGTAAAATCAATGTATTTTCAAAGGGAAATTTTGAACTTTGAAAATAGTGGCTCAAATGCTACCAAATTTTTTTTGGGGACCTGAAATATGTTTTATATTCATATTCTGTCCAAATGTGACTGAAAAAATAATTTTTTGAATTTTCAAATTTTTCGAAATTTTTCAAAGGGGTTAGCCTTAGGAAATTTTATGAAAAAATCACTTTTCCAAAAAATGGCTCAAAATGCTTCCAGATTTTGGTTTTAAAATAGAAATATGATTTGCAGTCACTTTATTTCAAATCTGCCCAATAAAGGACCCTTAATTCAGTTTATAGCCCAAAATGTAGGTAAAATTCAGAAATTTTCAGTGTTTGAAATGCAGTCCTTTTTTGGGATCAACTTTCGACCCCCTTAATATTTAGTGGTTGTTAAGATTTTCGTTTTTAAGAATCTCCTATTAATGAACTTCAATGTTGCCAAGTTACAACATTGTGCTCCCAAAACTCTCTGTGTAAAAATTATGTATGTGTACCACTGAAAAAAACAACTTTGCAAATTTTGACCCCCTTAATATTTTGTGGTTGTTAAGATTTTCGTTTTTAAGAATCTCCTATAGAAGACCTTAAATGTGGCCAAGTTACAATACTGTGCTCCAAATACACTATGAGTAAAAATTCAAAAACTGTAAAATCAATGTATTTTCAAAGGGAAATTTTGAACTTTGAAAATAGTGGCTCAAATGCTACCAAATTTTTTTTGGGGACCTGAAATATGTTTTATATTCATATTCTGTCCAAATGTGACTGAAAAAATAATTTTTTGAATTTTCAAATTTTTCGAAATTTTTCAAAGGGGTTAGCCTTAGGAAATTTTATGAAAAAATCACTTTTCCAAAAAATGGCTCAAAATGCTTCCAGATTTTGGTTTTAAAATAGAAATATGATTTGCCGTCACTTTATTTCAAATCTGCCCAATAAAGGACCCTTAATTCAGTTTATAGCCCAAAATGTAGGTAAAATTCAGAAATTTTCAGTGTTTGAAATGCAGTCCTTTTTTGGGATCAACTTTCGACCCCCTTAATATTTAGTGGTTGTTAAGATTTTCGTTTTTAAGAATCTCCTATTAATGAACTTCAATGTTGCCAAGTTACAACATTGTGCTCCCAAAACTCTCTGTGTAAAAATTATGTATGTGTACCACTGAAAAAAACAACTTTGCAAATTTTGACCCCCTTAATATTTTGTGGTTGTTAAGATTTTCGTTTTTAAGAATCTCCTATAGAAGACCTTAAATGTGGCCAAGTTACAATACTGTGCTCAAAATACACTATGAGTAAAAATTCAAAAACTGTAAAATCAATGTATTTTCAAAGGGAAATTTTGAACTTTGAAAATAGTGGCTCAAATGCTACCAAATTTTTTTTGGGGACCTGAAATATGTTTTATATTCATATTCTGTCCAAATGTGACTGAAAAAATAATTTTTTGAATTTTCAAATTTTTCGAAATTTTTCAAAGGGGTTAGCCTTAGGAAATTTTATGAAAAAATCACTTTTCCAAAAAATGGCTCAAAATGCTTCCAGATTTTGGTTTTAAAATAGAAATATGATTTGCAGTCACTTTATTTCAAATCTGCCCAATAAAGGACCCTTAATTCAGTTTATAGCCCAAAATGTAGGTAAAATTCAGAAATTTTCAGTGTTTGAAATGCAGTCCTTTTTTGGGATCAACTTTCGACCCCCTTAATATTTAGTGGTTGTTAAGATTTTCGTTTTTAAGAATCTCCTATTAATGAACTTCAATGTTGCCAAGTTACAACATTGTGCTCCCAAAACTCTCTGTGTAAAAATTATGTATGTGTACCACTGAAAAAAACAACTTTGCAAATTTTGACCCCCTTAATATTTTGTGGTTGTTAAGATTTTCGTTTTTAAGAATCTCCTATAGAAGACCTTAAATGTGGCCAAGTTACAATACTGTGCTCCAAATACACTATGAGTAAAAATTCAAAAACTGTAAAATCAATGTATTTTCAAAGGGAAATTTTGAACTTTGAAAATAGTGGCTCAAATGCTACCAAATTTTTTTTGGGGACCTGAAATATGTTTTATATTCATATTCTGTCCAAATGTGACTGAAAAAATAATTTTTTGAATTTTCAAATTTTTCGAAATTTTTCAAAGGGGTTAGCCTTAGGAAATTTTATGAAAAAATCACTTTTCCAAAAAATGGCTCAAAATGCTTCCAGATTTTGGTTTTAAAATAGAAATATGATTTGCAGTCACTTTATTTCAAATCTGCCCAATAAAGGACCCTTAATTCAGTTTATAGCCCAAAATGTAATTAAAATTCAGAAATTTTCAGTGTTTGAAATGCAGTCCTTTTTTGGGATCAACTTTCGACCCCCTTAATATTTAGTGGTTGTTAAGATTTTCGTTTTTAAGAATCTCCTATTAATGAACTTCAATGTTGCCAAGTTACAACATTGTGCTCCCAAAACTCTCTGTGTAAAAATTATGTATGTGTACCACTGAAAAAAACAACTTTGCAAATTTTGACCCCCTTAATATTTTGTGGTTGTTAAGATTTTCGTTTTTAAGAATCTCCTATAGAAGACCTTAAATGTGGCCAAGTTACAATACTGTGCTCCAAATACACTATGAGTAAAAATTCAAAAACTGTAAAATCAATGTATTTTCAAAGGGAAATTTTGAACTTTGAAAATAGTGGCTCAAATGCTACCAAATTTTTTTTGGGGACCTGAAATATGTTTTATATTCATATTCTGTCCAAATGTGACTGAAAAAATAATTTTTTGAATTTTCAAATTTTTCGAAATTTTTCAAAGGGGTTAGCCTTAGGAAATTTTATGAAAAAATCACTTTTCCAAAAAATGGCTCAAAATGCTTCCAGATTTTGGTTTTAAAATAGAAATATGATTTGCAGTCACTTTATTTCAAATCTGCCCAATAAAGGACCCTTAATTCAGTTTATAGCCCAAAATGTAGGTAAAATTCAGAAATTTTCAGTGTTTGAAATGCAGTCCTTTTTTGGGATCAACTTTCGACCCCCTTAATATTTAGTGGTTGTTAAGATTTTCGTTTTTAAGAATCTCCTATTAATGAACTTCAATGTTGCCAAGTTACAACATTGTGCTCCCAAAACTCTCTGTGTAAAAATTATGTATGTGTACCACTGAAAAAAACAACTTTGCAAATTTTGACCCCCTTAATATTTTGTGGTTGTTAAGATTTTCGTTTTTAAGAATCTCCTATAGAAGACCTTAAATGTGGCCAAGTTACAATACTGTGCTCAAAATACACTATGAGTAAAAATTCAAAAACTGTAAAATCAATGTATTTTCAAAGGGAAATTTTGAACTTTGAAAATAGTGGCTCAAATGCTACCAAATTTTTTTTGGGGACCTGAAATATGTTTTATATTCATATTCTGTCCAAATGTGACTGAAAAAATAATTTTTTGAATTTTCAAATTTTTCGAAATTTTTCAAAGGGGTTAGCCTTAGGAAATTTTATGAAAAAATCACTTTTCCAAAAAATGGCTCAAAATGCTTCCAGATTTTGGTTTTAAAATAGAAATATGATTTGCAGTCACTTTATTTCAAATCTGCCCAATAAAGGACCCTTAATTCAGTTTATAGCCCAAAATGTAATTAAAATTCAGAAATTTTCAGTGTTTGAAATGCAGTCCTTTTTTGGGATCAACTTTCGACCCCCTTAATATTTAGTGGTTGTTAAGATTTTCGTTTTTAAGAATCTCCTATTAATGAACTTCAATGTTGCCAAGTTACAACATTGTGCTCCCAAAACTCTCTGTGTAAAAATTATGTATGTGTACCACTGAAAAAAACAACTTTGCAAATTTTGACCCCCTTAATATTTTGTGGTTGTTAAGATTTTCGTTTTTAAGAATCTCCTATAGAAGACCTTAAATGTGGCCAAGTTACAATACTGTGCTCCAAATACACTATGAGTAAAAATTCAAAAACTGTAAAATCAATGTATTTTCAAAGGGAAATTTTGAACTTTGAAAATAGTGGCTCAAATGCTACCAAATTTTTTTTGGGGACCTGAAATATGTTTTATATTCATATTCTGTCCAAATGTGACTGAAAAAATAATTTTTTGAATTTTCAAATTTTTCGAAATTTTTCAAAGGGGTTAGCCTTAGGAAATTTTATGAAAAAATCACTTTTCCAAAAAATGGCTCAAAATGCTTCCAGATTTTGGTTTTAAAATAGAAATATGATTTGCAGTCACTTTATTTCAAATCTGCCCAATAAAGGACCCTTAATTCAGTTTATAGCCCAAAATGTAGGTAAAATTCAGAAATTTTCAGTGTTTGAAATGCAGTCCTTTTTTGGGATCAACTTTCGACCCCCTTAATATTTAGTGGTTGTTAAGATTTTCGTTTTTAAGAATCTCCTATTAATGAACTTCAATGTTGCCAAGTTACAACATTGTGCTCCCAAAACTCTCTGTGTAAAAATTATGTATGTGTACCACTGAAAAAAACAACTTTGCAAATTTTGACCCCCTTAATATTTTGTGGTTGTTAAGATTTTCGTTTTTAAGAATCTCCTATAGAAGACCTTAAATGTGGCCAAGTTACAATACTGTGCTCAAAATACACTATGAGTAAAAATTCAAAAACTGTAAAATCAATGTATTTTCAAAGGGAAATTTTGAACTTTGAAAATAGTGGCTCAAATGCTACCAAATTTTTTTTGGGGACCTGAAATATGTTTTATATTCATATTCTGTCCAAATGTGACTGAAAAAATAATTTTTTGAATTTTCAAATTTTTCGAAATTTTTCAAAGGGGTTAGCCTTAGGAAATTTTATGAAAAAATCACTTTTCCAAAAAATGGCTCAAAATGCTTCCAGATTTTGGTTTTAAAATAGAAATATGATTTGCAGTCACTTTATTTCAAATCTGCCCAATAAAGGACCCTTAATTCAGTTTATAGCCCAAAATGTAATTAAAATTCAGAAATTTTCAGTGTTTGAAATGCAGTCCTTTTTTGGGATCAACTTTCGACCCCCTTAATATTTAGTGGTTGTTAAGATTTTCGTTTTTAAGAATCTCCTATTAATGAACTTCAATGTTGCCAAGTTACAACATTGTGCTCCCAAAACTCTCTGTGTAAAAATTATGTATGTGTACCACTGAAAAAAACAACTTTGCAAATTTTGACCCCCTTAATATTTTGTGGTTGTTAAGATTTTCGTTTTTAAGAATCTCCTATAGAAGACCTTAAATGTGGCCAAGTTACAATACTGTGCTCCAAATACACTATGAGTAAAAATTCAAAAACTGTAAAATCAATGTATTTTCAAAGGGAAATTTTGAACTTTGAAAATAGTGGCTCAAATGCTACCAAATTTTTTTTGGGGACCTGAAATATGTTTTATATTCATATTCTGTCCAAATGTGACTGAAAAAATAATTTTTTGAATTTTCAAATTTTTCGAAATTTTTCAAAGGGGTTAGCCTTAGGAAATTTTATGAAAAAATCACTTTTCCAAAAAATGGCTCAAAATGCTTCCAGATTTTGGTTTTAAAATAGAAATATGATTTGCAGTCACTTTATTTCAAATCTGCCCAATAAAGGACCCTTAATTCAGTTTATAGCCCAAAATGTAGGTAAAATTCAGAAATTTTCAGTGTTTGAAATGCAGTCCTTTTTTGGGATCAACTTTCGACCCCCTTAATATTTAGTGGTTGTTAAGATTTTCGTTTTTAAGAATCTCCTATTAATGAACTTCAATGTTGCCAAGTTACAACATTGTGCTCCCAAAACTCTCTGTGTAAAAATTATGTATGTGTACCACTGAAAAAAACAACTTTGCAAATTTTGACCCCCTTAATATTTTGTGGTTGTTAAGATTTTCGTTTTTAAGAATCTCCTATAGAAGACCTTAAATGTGGCCAAGTTACAATACTGTGCTCAAAATACACTATGAGTAAAAATTCAAAAACTGTAAAATCAATGTATTTTCAAAGGGAAATTTTGAACTTTGAAAATAGTGGCTCAAATGCTACCAAATTTTTTTTGGGGACCTGAAATATGTTTTATATTCATATTCTGTCCAAATGTGACTGAAAAAATAATTTTTTGAATTTTCAAATTTTTCGAAATTTTTCAAAGGGGTTAGCCTTAGGAAATTTTATGAAAAAATCACTTTTCCAAAAAATGGCTCAAAATGCTTCCAGATTTTGGTTTTAAAATAGAAATATGATTTGCAGTCACTTTATTTCAAATCTGCCCAATAAAGGACCCTTAATTCAGTTTATAGCCCAAAATGTAGGTAAAATTCAGAAATTTTCAGTGTTTGAAATGCAGTCCTTTTTTGGGATCAACCTTCGACCCCCTTAATATTTAGTGGTTGTTAAGATTTTCGTTTTTAAGAATCGCCTATTAATGAACTTCAATGTTGCCAAGTTACAACATTGTGCTCCCAAAACTCTCTGTGTAAAAATTATGTATGTGTACCACTGAAAAAAACAACTTTGCAAATTTTGACCCCCTTAATATTTTGTGGTTGTTAAGATTTTCGTTTTTAAGAATCTCCTATAGAAGACCTTAAATGTGGCCAAGTTACAATACTGTGCTCAAAATACACTATGAGTAAAAATTCAAAAACTGTAAAATCAATGTATTTTCAAAGGGAAATTTTGAACTTTGAAAATAGTGGCTCAAATGCTACCAAATTTTTTTTGGGGACCTGAAATATGTTTTATATTCATATTCTGTCCAAATGTGACTGAAAAAATAATTTTTTGAATTTTCAAATTTTTCGAAATTTTTCAAAGGGGTTAGCCTTAGGAAATTTTATGAAAAAATCACTTTTCCAAAAAATGGCTCAAAATGCTTCCAGATTTTGGTTTTAAAATAGAAATATGATTTGCAGTCACTTTATTTCAAATCTGCCCAATAAAGGACCCTTAATTCAGTTTATAGCCCAAAATGTAGGTAAAATTCAGAAATTTTCAGTGTTTGAAATGCAGTCCTTTTTTGGGATCAACTTTCGACCCCCTTAATATTTAGTGGTTGTTAAGATTTTCGTTTTTAAGAATCTCCTATTAATGAACTTCAATGTTGCCAAGTTACAACATTGTGCTCCCAAAACTCTCTGTGTAAAAATTATGTATGTGTACCACTGAAAAAAACAACTTTGCAAATTTTGACCCCCTTAATATTTTGTGGTTGTTAAGATTTTCGTTTTTAAGAATCTCCTATAGAAGACCTTAAATGTGGCCAAGTTACAATACTGTGCTCCAAATACACTACGAGTAAAAATTCAAAAACTCCAAAATACAATCAATGTATTTTCAAAGGGAAATTTTGAACTTTGAAAATAATGGCTCAAATGCTACCAAATTTTTTTTGGGGACCTGAAATATGTTTTATATTTATATTCTGTCCAAATGTGACTGAAAAAATAATTTTTTGAATTTTCAAATTTTTCGAAATTTTTCAAAGGGGTTAGACTTAGGAAATTTTATGAAAAAATCACTTTTCCAAAAAATAATTTTTTGAATTTTCAAATTTTTCGAAATTTTTCAAAGGGGTTAGTCTTAGGAAATTTTATGAAAAAATCACTTTTCCAAAAAATAATTTTTTGAATTTTCAAATTTTTCAAAGGGTTAGCCTTAGGAAATTTTATGAAAAAATCACTTTTCCAAAAAATAATTTTTTCAATTTTCAAATTTTTCAAAGGGGTTAGTCTTAGGAAATTTTATGAAAAAATCACTTTTCCAAAAAAAAAATTTTTGAATTTTCAAATTTTTCAAAGGGGTTAGCCTTAGGAAATTTTATGAAAAAATCACTTTTTCAAAAAATAATTTTTTGAATTTTCAAATTTTTCAAGGGGGTTAGCCTTAGGAAATTTTACGAAAAAATCACTTTTCCAAAAATAATTTTTTGAATTTTCAAATTTTTCGAAATTTTTCAAAGGGGTTAGACTTAGGAAATTTTATGAAAAAATCACTTTTCCAAAAAATTTCTCAAAATGCTTCCAGATTTTGGTTTTAAAATAGAAATATAGTTTACAGTAATTTTTTATTAAATATGCCCAAGAAAGGACCCTCAAATCGCTTTATAAACCAAGCTGTCGGTATAATTCAGAAAAATCCAAAATAACGCGTTAACACAGAAATGGAGACGTTTTTGAACGCAATTTTTGAAACTAGTTGGGAATTGTCCGAAATGCTTTAAAATTTTAGCTGTGACCTTAGAGTATGCTCAAAAGTTACTTTTTATCAAAACTGTTCAAGAAAGGACCCTTATATCGATTTATATCCCAAATTATCGGTAAAATTCAGAAAAATCCAAAATAACGCGTTAACACAGAAATAGAGACGATTTTGAAAGCAATTTTTAAAACTAGCTGGGAATTGTCCGAAATGCTTTGAAAATGATCAAAAGTAACTTTTTATAAAAACTGTCAAGAAAGGACCCTTAAATCGCTGTATAGCCTAAACTGTCGGTAAAATTCAGAAAAATCCAAAATAACGCGTTAACACAGAAATAGAGACGATTTTGAACGATATTTTTCAAACTAGCTGGGAATTGTCCGAAATGCTTTGAAAATGCTCAAGAGTTACTTTTTATCAAAACTGTCAAGAAAGGACCCTTAAATCGCTTTATAGCCCAAACTGTCGGTAAAATTCAGAAAAATCCAAAATAACGCGTTAACACAGAAATAGAGACGATTTTGAACGATATTTTTAAAACTAGCTGGGAATTGTCCGAAATGCTTTGAAAATGCTCAAGAGTTACTTTTTATCAAAACTGTCAAGAAAGGACCCTTAAATCGCTTTATAGCCCAAACTGTCGGTAAAATTCAGAAAAATCCAAAATAACGCTTTAACACAGAAATAGAGACGATTTTGAAAGCAATTTTTAAAACTAGCTGGGAATTGTCCGAAATGCTTTGAAAATGCTCAAAAGTAACTTTTTATCAAAACTGTCAAGAAAGGACCCTTTAATCGCTTTATAGCCCAAACTGTTGGTAGAATTCCGAAAAATCCAAAATAACGCGTTAACACAGAAATAGAGACGGTTTTGAACGCAATTTCTGAAACTAGCTGGGAATTGTCCGAAATGCTTTAAAATTTTAGCTGTGACCTAAGAGTATGCTTAAAAGTTACTTTTTATCAAAACTGTTCAAGAAAGGACCCTTAAATCGATTTATAGCCTAAACTGTCGGTAAAATTCAGAAAAATCCAAAATAACGCGTTAACACAGAAATAGAGACGATTTTGAACGATATTTTTAAAACTAGCTGGGAAATGTCCGAAATGCTTTGAAAATGCTCAATAGTTACTTTTTATCAAAACTGTTCAAGAAAAGACCCTTAAATCGATTTATAGCCCAATCTGTCGGGAAAATTCAGTAAAATCCAAAATAACGCGTTAGCACAGAAATAGAGACGGTTTTGAACGAAATTTTGGAATTTAGCTGGGAAATGTCCGAAATGTGTCAAATTTAGCTGTTAACATAGGAGAATGCTTAAGAGTTACTTTTTATCAAAACTATCCAAGAAAGGTCCCTTAAATCGCTTTATAGCCCAAACTGTCGTTAAAATTCAAAAAAATCCAAAATAACGCGTTTGCTCAGAAATGGAGACGATTTTGTACGAAATTTTGAAACTAGCTGGGAAATTTTAGTTGAAGACCTGAAATATGTTTTATATTCATATTCTGTCGAAATTTGACTGAAAAAATAATTTTTTGAATTTTCAAATTTTTCGAAATTTTTCAAAGGGGTTAGACTTAGGAAATTTTATGAAAAAATCACTTTTCCAAAAAATAATTTTTTGAATTTTCAAATTTTTCAAAGGGGTTAGCCTTAGGAAATTTTATGAAAAAATCACTTTTCCAAAAAATAATTTTTTGAATTTTCAAATTTTTCGAAATTTTTCAAAGGGGTTAGTCTTAGGAAATTTTATGAAAAAATCACTTTTCCAAAAAATAATTTTTTGAATTTTCAAATTTTTCAAAGGGGTTAGCCTTAGGAAATTTTATGAAAAAATCACTTTTCCAAAAAATAATTTTTTGAATTTTCAAATTTTTCAAAGGGGTTAGCCTTAGGAAATTTTATGAAAAAATCACTTTTCCAAAAAATAATTTTTTGAATTTTCAAATTTTTCGAAATTTTTCAAAGGGGTTAGTCTTAGGAAATTTTATGAAAAAATCACTTTTCCAAAAAATAATTTTTTGAATTTTCAAATTTTTCAAAGGGGTTAGCCTTAGGAAATTTTATGAAAAAATCACTTTTCCAAAAAATAATTTTTTGAATTTTCAAATTTTTCGAAATTTTTCAAAGGGGTTAGTCTTAGGAAATTTTATGAAAAAATCACTTTTCCAAAAAATAATTTTTTGAATTTTCAAATTTTTCAAAGGGCCTTAAAAAAGTTAAAAGCCTTAGGAAATTTTATGAAAAAATCACTTTTCCAAAAAATAATTTTTTGAATTTTCAAATTTTTCGAAATTTTTCAAAGGGGTTAGCCTTAGGAAATTTTATGAAAAAATCACTTTTCCAAAAAATAATTTTTTGAATTTTCAAATTTTTCGAAATTTTTGAAAGGGGTTAGCCTTGGGAAATTTTATGAAAAAATCACTTTTCCAAAAATTAATTTTTTGAATTTTCAAATTTTTCGAAATTTTTCAAAGGGGTTAGCCTTAGGAAATTTTATGAAAAAATCACTTTTCCAAAAAATGGCTCAAAATGCTTCCAGATTTTGGTTTTAAAATAGAAATATGATTTGCAGTCACTTTATTTCAAATCTGCCCAATAAAGGACCCTTAATTCAGTTTATAGCCCAAAATGTAGGTAAAATTCAGAAATTTTCAGTGTTTGAAATGCAGTCCTTTTTTGGGATCAACTTTCGACCCCCTTAATATTTAGTGGTTGTTAAGATTTTCGTTTTTAAGAATCTCCTATTAATGAACTTCAATGTTGCCAAGTTACAACATTGTGCTCCCAAAACTCTCTGTGTAAAAATTATGTATGTGTACCACTGAAAAAAACAACTTTGTAAATTTTGACCCCCTTAATATTTTGTGGTTGTTAAGATTTTCGTTTTTAAGAATCTCCTATAGAAGACCTTAAATGTGGCCAAGTTACAATACTGTGCTCCAAATACACTATGAGTAAAAATTCAAAAACTGTAAAATCAATGTATTTTCAAAGGGAAATTTTGAACTTTGAAAATAGTGGCTCAAATGCTACCAAATTTTTTTTGGGGACCTGAAATATGTTTTATATTCATATTCTGTCCAAATGTGACTGAAAAAATAATTTTTTGAATTTTCAAATTTTTCGAAATTTTTCAAAGGGGTTAGCCTTAGGAAATTTTATGAAAAAATCACTTTTCCAAAAAATGGCTCAAAATGCTTCCAGATTTTGGTTTTAAAATAGAAATATGATTTGCAGTCACTTTATTTCAAATCTGCCCAATAAAGGACCCTTAATTCAGTTTATAGCCCAAAATGTAGGTAAAATTCAGAAATTTTCAGTGTTTGAAATGCAGTCCTTTTTTGGGATCAACTTTCGACCCCCTTAATATTTAGTGGTTGTTAAGATTTTCGTTTTTAAGAATCTCCTATTAATGAACTTCAATGTTGCCAAGTTACAACATTGTGCTCCCAAAACTCTCTGTGTAAAAATTATGTATGTGTACCACTGAAAAAAACAACTTTGCAAATTTTGACCCCCTTAATATTTTGTGGTTGTTAAGATTTTCGTTTTTAAGAATCTCCTATAGAAGACCTTAAATGTGGCCAAGTTACAATACTGTGCTCCAAATACACTATGAGTAAAAATTCAAAAACTGTAAAATCAATGTATTTTCAAAGGGAAATTTTGAACTTTGAAAATAGTGGCTCAAATGCTACCAAATTTTTTTTGGGGACCTGAAATATGTTTTATATTCATATTCTGTCCAAATGTGACTGAAAAAATAATTTTTTGAATTTTCAAATTTTTCGAAATTTTTCAAAGGGGTTAGCCTTAGGAAATTTTATGAAAAAATCACTTTTCCAAAAAATGGCTCAAAATGCTTCCAGATTTTGGTTTTAAAATAGAAATATGATTTGCAGTCACTTTATTTCAAATCTGCCCAATAAAGGACCCTTAATTCAGTTTATAGCCCAAAATGTAGGTAAAATTCAGAAATTTTCAGTGTTTGAAATGCAGTCCTTTTTTGGGATCAACTTTCGACCCCCTTAATATTTAGTGGTTGTTAAGATTTTCGTTTTTAAGAATCTCCTATTAATGAACTTCAATGTTGCCAAGTTACAACATTGTGCTCCCAAAACTCTCTGTGTAAAAATTATGTATGTGTACCACTGAAAAAAACAACTTTGCAAATTTTGACCCCCTTAATATTTTGTGGTTGTTAAGATTTTCGTTTTTAAGAATCTCCTATAGAAGACCTTAAATGTGGCCAAGTTACAATACTGTGCTCCAAATACACTATGAGTAAAAATTCAAAAACTGTAAAATCAATGTATTTTCAAAGGGAAATTTTGAACTTTGAAAATAGTGGCTCAAATGCTACCAAATTTTTTTTGGGGACCTGAAATATGTTTTATATTCATATTCTGTCCAAATGTGACTGAAAAAATAATTTTTTGAATTTTCAAATTTTTCGAAATTTTTCAAAGGGGTTAGCCTTAGGAAATTTTATGAAAAAATCACTTTTCCAAAAAATGGCTCAAAATGCTTCCAGATTTTGGTTTTAAAATAGAAATATGATTTGCAGTCACTTTATTTCAAATCTGCCCAATAAAGGACCCTTAATTCAGTTTATAGCCCAAAATGTAGGTAAAATTCAGAAATTTTCAGTGTTTGAAATGCAGTCCTTTTTTGGGATCAACTTTCGACCCCCTTAATATTTAGTGGTTGTTAAGATTTTCGTTTTTAAGAATCTCCTATTAATGAACTTCAATGTTGCCAAGTTACAACATTGTGCTCCCAAAACTCTCTGTGTAAAAATTATGTATGTGTACCACTGAAAAAAACAACTTTGCAAATTTTGACCCCCTTAATATTTTGTGGTTGTTAAGATTTTCGTTTTTAAGAATCTCCTATAGAAGACCTTAAATGTGGCCAAGTTACAATACTGTGCTCAAAATACACTATGAGTAAAAATTCAAAAACTGTAAAATCAATGTATTTTCAAAGGGAAATTTTGAACTTTGAAAATAGTGGCTCAAATGCTACCAAATTTTTTTTGGGGACCTGAAATATGTTTTATATTCATATTCTGTCCAAATGTGACTGAAAAAATAATTTTTTGAATTTTCAAATTTTTCGAAATTTTTCAAAGGGGTTAGCCTTAGGAAATTTTATGAAAAAATCACTTTTCCAAAAAATGGCTCAAAATGCTTCCAGATTTTGGTTTTAAAATAGAAATATGATTTGCAGTCACTTTATTTCAAATCTGCCCAATAAAGGACCCTTAATTCAGTTTATAGCCCAAAATGTAGGTAAAATTCAGAAATTTTCAGTGTTTGAAATGCAGTCCTTTTTTGGGATCAACTTTCGACCCCCTTAATATTTAGTGGTTGTTAAGATTTTCGTTTTTAAGAATCTCCTATTAATGAACTTCAATGTTGCCAAGTTACAACATTGTGCTCCCAAAACTCTCTGTGTAAAAATTATGTATGTGTACCACTGAAAAAAACAACTTTGCAAATTTTGACCCCCTTAATATTTTGTGGTTGTTAAGATTTTCGTTTTTAAGAATCTCCTATAGAAGACCTTAAATGTGGCCAAGTTACAATACTGTGCTCCAAATACACTATGAGTAAAAATTCAAAAACTGTAAAATCAATGTATTTTCAAAGGGAAATTTTGAACTTTGAAAATAGTGGCTCAAATGCTACCAAATTTTTTTTGGGGACCTGAAATATGTTTTATATTCATATTCTGTCCAAATGTGACTGAAAAAATAATTTTTTGAATTTTCAAATTTTTCGAAATTTTTCAAAGGGGTTAGCCTTAGGAAATTTTATGAAAAAATCACTTTTCCAAAAAATGGCTCAAAATGCTTCCAGATTTTGGTTTTAAAATAGAAATATGATTTGCAGTCACTTTATTTCAAATCTGCCCAATAAAGGACCCTTAATTCAGTTTATAGCCCAAAATGTAGGTAAAATTCAGAAATTTTCAGTGTTTGAAATGCAGTCCTTTTTTGGGATCAACTTTCGACCCCCTTAATATTTAGTGGTTGTTAAGATTTTCGTTTTTAAGAATCTCCTATTAATGAACTTCAATGTTGCCAAGTTACAACATTGTGCTCCCAAAACTCTCTGTGTAAAAATTATGTATGTGTACCACTGAAAAAAACAACTTTGCAAATTTTGACCCCCTTAATATTTTGTGGTTGTTAAGATTTTCGTTTTTAAGAATCTCCTATAGAAGACCTTAAATGTGGCCAAGTTACAATACTGTGCTCAAAATACACTATGAGTAAAAATTCAAAAACTGTAAAATCAATGTATTTTCAAAGGGAAATTTTGAACTTTGAAAATAGTGGCTCAAATGCTACCAAATTTTTTTTGGGGACCTGAAATATGTTTTATATTCATATTCTGTCCAAATGTGACTGAAAAAATAATTTTTTGAATTTTCAAATTTTTCGAAATTTTTCAAAGGGGTTAGCCTTAGGAAATTTTATGAAAAAATCACTTTTCCAAAAAATGGCTCAAAATGCTTCCAGATTTTGGTTTTAAAATAGAAATATGATTTGCAGTCACTTTATTTCAAATCTGCCCAATAAAGGACCCTTAATTCAGTTTATAGCCCAAAATGTAGGTAAAATTCAGAAATTTTCAGTGTTTGAAATGCAGTCCTTTTTTGGGATCAACTTTCGACCCCCTTAATATTTAGTGGTTGTTAAGATTTTCGTTTTTAAGAATCTCCTATTAATGAACTTCAATGTTGCCAAGTTACAACATTGTGCTCCCAAAACTCTCTGTGTAAAAATTATGTATGTGTACCACTGAAAAAAACAACTTTGCAAATTTTGACCCCCTTAATATTTTGTGGTTGTTAAGATTTTCGTTTTTAAGAATCTCCTATAGAAGACCTTAAATGTGGCCAAGTTACAATACTGTGCTCCAAATACACTATGAGTAAAAATTCAAAAACTGTAAAATCAATGTATTTTCAAAGGGAAATTTTGAACTTTGAAAATAGTGGCTCAAATGCTACCAAATTTTTTTTGGGGACCTGAAATATGTTTTATATTCATATTCTGTCCAAATGTGACTGAAAAAATAATTTTTTGAATTTTCAAATTTTTCGAAATTTTTCAAAGGGGTTAGCCTTAGGAAATTTTATGAAAAAATCACTTTTCCAAAAAATGGCTCAAAATGCTTCCAGATTTTGGTTTTAAAATAGAAATATGATTTGCAGTCACTTTATTTCAAATCTGCCCAATAAAGGACCCTTAATTCAGTTTATAGCCCAAAATGTAGGTAAAATTCAGAAATTTTCAGTGTTTGAAATGCAGTCCTTTTTTGGGATCAACTTTCGACCCCCTTAATATTTAGTGGTTGTTAAGATTTTCGTTTTTAAGAATCTCCTATTAATGAACTTCAATGTTGCCAAGTTACAACATTGTGCTCCCAAAACTCTCTGTGTAAAAATTATGTATGTGTACCACTGAAAAAAACAACTTTGCAAATTTTGACCCCCTTAATATTTTGTGGTTGTTAAGATTTTCGTTTTTAAGAATCTCCTATAGAAGACCTTAAATGTGGCCAAGTTACAATACTGTGCTCAAAATACACTATGAGTAAAAATTCAAAAACTGTAAAATCAATGTATTTTCAAAGGGAAATTTTGAACTTTGAAAATAGTGGCTCAAATGCTACCAAATTTTTTTTGGGGACCTGAAATATGTTTTATATTCATATTCTGTCCAAATGTGACTGAAAAAATAATTTTTTGAATTTTCAAATTTTTCGAAATTTTTCAAAGGGGTTAGCCTTAGGAAATTTTATGAAAAAATCACTTTTCCAAAAAATGGCTCAAAATGCTTCCAGATTTTGGTTTTAAAATAGAAATATGATTTGCAGTCACTTTATTTCAAATCTGCCCAATAAAGGACCCTTAATTCAGTTTATAGCCCAAAATGTAGGTAAAATTCAGAAATTTTCAGTGTTTGAAATGCAGTCCTTTTTTGGGATCAACTTTCGACCCCCTTAATATTTAGTGGTTGTTAAGATTTTCGTTTTTAAGAATCTCCTATTAATGAACTTCAATGTTGCCAAGTTACAACATTGTGCTCCCAAAACTCTCTGTGTAAAAATTATGTATGTGTACCACTGAAAAAAACAACTTTGCAAATTTTGACCCCCTTAATATTTTGTGGTTGTTAAGATTTTCGTTTTTAAGAATCTCCTATAGAAGACCTTAAATGTGGCCAAGTTACAATACTGTGCTCCAAATACACTACGAGTAAAAATTCAAAAACTCCAAAATACAATCAATGTATTTTCAAAGGGAAATTTTGAACTTTGAAAATAATGGCTCAAATGCTACCAAATTTTTTTTGGGGACCTGAAATATGTTTTATATTTATATTCTGTCCAAATGTGACTGAAAAAATAATTTTTTGAATTTTCAAATTTTTCGAAATTTTTCAAAGGGGTTAGACTTAGGAAATTTTATGAAAAAATCACTTTTCCAAAAAATAATTTTTTGAATTTTCAAATTTTTCGAAATTTTTCAAAGGGGTTAGTCTTAGGAAATTTTATGAAAAAATCACTTTTCCAAAAAATAATTTTTTGAATTTTCAAATTTTTCAAAGGGTTAGCCTTAGGAAATTTTATGAAAAAATCACTTTTCCAAAAAATAATTTTTTCAATTTTCAAATTTTTCAAAGGGGTTAGTCTTAGGAAATTTTATGAAAAAATCACTTTTCCAAAAAAAAAATTTTTGAATTTTCAAATTTTTCAAAGGGGTTAGCCTTAGGAAATTTTATGAAAAAATCACTTTTTCAAAAAATAATTTTTTGAATTTTCAAATTTTTCAAGGGGGTTAGCCTTAGGAAATTTTACGAAAAAATCACTTTTCCAAAAATAATTTTTTGAATTTTCAAATTTTTCGAAATTTTTCAAAGGGGTTAGACTTAGGAAATTTTATGAAAAAATCACTTTTCCAAAAAATTTCTCAAAATGCTTCCAGATTTTGGTTTTAAAATAGAAATATAGTTTACAGTAATTTTTTATTAAATATGCCCAAGAAAGGACCCTCAAATCGCTTTATAAACCAAGCTGTCGGTATAATTCAGAAAAATCCAAAATAACGCGTTAACACAGAAATGGAGACGTTTTTGAACGCAATTTTTGAAACTAGTTGGGAATTGTCCGAAATGCTTTAAAATTTTAGCTGTGACCTTAGAGTATGCTCAAAAGTTACTTTTTATCAAAACTGTTCAAGAAAGGACCCTTATATCGATTTATATCCCAAATTATCGGTAAAATTCAGAAAAATCCAAAATAACGCGTTAACACAGAAATAGAGACGATTTTGAAAGCAATTTTTAAAACTAGCTGGGAATTGTCCGAAATGCTTTGAAAATGATCAAAAGTAACTTTTTATAAAAACTGTCAAGAAAGGACCCTTAAATCGCTGTATAGCCTAAACTGTCGGTAAAATTCAGAAAAATCCAAAATAACGCGTTAACACAGAAATAGAGACGATTTTGAACGATATTTTTCAAACTAGCTGGGAATTGTCCGAAATGCTTTGAAAATGCTCAAGAGTTACTTTTTATCAAAACTGTCAAGAAAGGACCCTTAAATCGCTTTATAGCCCAAACTGTCGGTAAAATTCAGAAAAATCCAAAATAACGCGTTAACACAGAAATAGAGACGATTTTGAACGATATTTTTCAAACTAGCTGGGAATTGTCCGAAATGCTTTGAAAATGCTCAAGAGTTACTTTTTATCAAAACTGTCAAGAAAGGACCCTTAAATCGCTTTATAGCCCAAACTGTCGGTAAAATTCAGAAAAATCCAAAATAACGCTTTAACACAGAAATAGAGACGATTTTGAAAGCAATTTTTAAAACTAGCTGGGAATTGTCCGAAATGCTTTGAAAATGCTCAAAAGTAACTTTTTATCAAAACTGTCAAGAAAGGACCCTTTAATCGCTTTATAGCCCAAACTGTTGGTAGAATTCCGAAAAATCCAAAATAACGCGTTAACACAGAAATAGAGACGGTTTTGAACGCAATTTCTGAAACTAGCTGGGAATTGTCCGAAATGCTTTAAAATTTTAGCTGTGACCTAAGAGTATGCTTAAAAGTTACTTTTTATCAAAACTGTTCAAGAAAGGACCCTTAAATCGATTTATAGCCTAAACTGTCGGTAAAATTCAGAAAAATCCAAAATAACGCGTTAACACAGAAATAGAGACGATTTTGAACGATATTTTTCAAACTAGCTGGGAATTGTCCGAAATGCTTTGAAAATGCTCAAGAGTTACTTTTTATCAAAACTGTTCAAGAAAAGACCCTTAAATCGCTTTATAGCCCAAACTGTCGGTAAAATTCAGAAAAATCCAAAATAACGCGTTAACACAGAAATAGAGACGATTTTGAACGATATTTTTAAAACTAGCTGGGAATTGTCCGAAATGCTTTGAAAATGCTCAAGAGTTACTTTTTATCAAAACTGTCAAGAAAGGACCCTTAAATCGCTTTATAGCCCAAACTGTCGGTAAAATTCAGAAAAATCCAAAATAACGCGTTAACACAGAAATAGAGACGATTTTGAAAGCAATTTTTAAAACTAGCTGGGAATTGTCCGAAATGCTTTGAAAATGCTCAAAAGTAACTTTTTATCAAAACTGTCAAGAAAGGACCCTTTAATCGCTTTATAGCCCAAACTGTTGGTAGAATTCCGAAAAATCCAAAATAACGCGTTAACACAGAAATAGAGACGGTTTTGAACGCAATTTCTGAAACTAGCTGGGAATTGTCCGAAATGCTTTAAAATTTTAGCTGTGACCTAAGAGTATGCTTAAAAGTTACTTTTTATCAAAACTGTTCAAGAAAGGACCCTTAAATCGATTTATAGCCTAAACTGTCGGTAAAATTCAGAAAAATCCAAAATAACGCGTTAACACAGAAATAGAGACGATTTTGAACGATATTTTTAAAACTAGCTGGGAAATGTCCGAAATGCTTTGAAAATGCTCAATAGTTACTTTTTATCAAAACTGTTCAAGAAAAGACCCTTAAATCGATTTATAGCCCAATCTGTCGGGAAAATTCAGTAAAATCCAAAATAACGCGTTAGCACAGAAATAGAGACGGTTTTGAACGAAATTTTGGAATTTAGCTGGGAAATGTCCGAAATGTGTCAAATTTAGCTGTTAACATAGGAGAATGCTTAAGAGTTACTTTTTATCAAAACTATCCAAGAAAGGTCCCTTAAATCGCTTTATAGCCCAAACTGTCGTTAAAATTCAAAAAAATCCAAAATAACGCGTTTGCTCAGAAATGGAGACGATTTTGTACGAAATTTTGAAACTAGCTGGGAAATTTTAGTTGAAGACCTGAAATATGTTTTATATTCATATTCTGTCGAAATTTGACTGAAAAAATAATTTTTTGAATTTTCAAATTTTTCGAAATTTTTCAAAGGGGTTAGTCTTAGGAAATTTTATGAAAAAATCACTTTTCCAAAAAATAATTTTTTGAATTTTCAAATTTTTCAAAGGGGTTAGCCTTAGGAAATTTTATGAAAAAATCACTTTTCCAAAAAATAATTTTTTGAATTTTCAAATTTTTCGAAATTTTTCAAAGGGGTTAGTCTTAGGAAATTTTATGAAAAAATCACTTTTCCAAAAAATAATTTTTTGAATTTTCAAATTTTTCAAAGGGCCTTAAAAAAGTTAAAAGCCTTAGGAAATTTTATGAAAAAATCACTTTTCCAAAAAATAATTTTTTGAATTTTCAAATTTTTCGAAATTTTTCAAAGGGGTTAGCCTTAGGAAATTTTATGAAAAAATCACTTTTCCAAAAAATAATTTTTTGAATTTTCAAATTTTTCGAAATTTTTGAAAGGGGTTAGCCTTGGGAAATTTTATGAAAAAATCACTTTTCCAAAAATTAATTTTTTGAATTTTCAAATTTTTCGAAATTTTTCAAAGGGGTTAGCCTTAGGAAATTTTATGAAAAAATCACTTTTCCAAAAAATGGCTCAAAATGCTTCCAGATTTTGGTTTTAAAATAGAAATATGATTTACAGTCACTTTATTTCAAATCTGCCCAAAAAAGGACCCTTAATTCAGTTTATAGCCCAAAATGTAGGTAAAATTCAGAAATTTTCAGTGTTTGAAATGCAGTCCTTTTTTGGGATCAACTTTCGACCCCCTTAATATTTAGTGGTTGTTAAGATTTTCGTTTTTAAGAATCTCCTATTAATGAACTTCAATGTTGCCAAGTTACAACATTGTGCTCCCAAAACTCTCTGTGTAAAAATTATGTATGTGTACCACTGAAAAAAAGAACTTTGCAAATTTTGACCCCCTTAATATTTTGTGGTTGTTAAGATTTTCGTTTTTAAGAATCTCCTATAGAAGACCTTAAATGTGGCCAAGTTACAATACTGTGCTCCAAATACACTATGAGTAAAAATTCAAAAACTGAAAAATCAATGTATTTTCAAAGGGAAATTTTGAACTTTGAAAATAGTGGCTCAAATGCTACCAAATTTTTTTTGGGGACCTGAAATATGTTTTATATTCATATTCTGTCCAAATGTGACTGAAAAAATAATTTTTTGAATTTTCAAATTTTTCGAAATTTTTCAAAGGGGTTAGCCTTAGGAAATTTTATGAAAAAATCACTTTTCCAAAAAATGGCTCAAAATGCTTCCAGATTTTGGTTTTAAAATAGAAATATGATTTGCAGTCACTTTATTTCAAATCTGCCCAATAAAGGACCCTTAATTCAGTTTATAGCCCAAAATGTAGGTAAAATTCAGAAATTTTCAGTGTTTGAAATGCAGTCCTTTTTTGGGATCAACTTTCGACCCCCTTAATATTTAGTGGTTGTTAAGATTTTCGTTTTTAAGAATCTCCTATTAATGAACTTCAATGTTGCCAAGTTACAACATTGTGCTCCCAAAACTCTCTGTGTAAAAATTATGTATGTGTACCACTGAAAAAAACAACTTTGCAAATTTTGACCCCCTTAATATTTTGTGGTTGTTAAGATTTTCGTTTTTAAGAATCTCCTATAGAAGACCTTAAATGTGGCCAAGTTACAATACTGTGCTCAAAATACACTATGAGTAAAAATTCAAAAACTGTAAAATCAATGTATTTTCAAAGGGAAATTTTGAACTTTGAAAATAGTGGCTCAAATGCTACCAAATTTTTTTTGGGGACCTGAAATATGTTTTATATTCATATTCTGTCCAAATGTGACTGAAAAAATAATTTTTTGAATTTTCAAATTTTTCGAAATTTTTCAAAGGGGTTAGCCTTAGGAAATTTTATGAAAAAATCACTTTTCCAAAAAATGGCTCAAAATGCTTCCAGATTTTGGTTTTAAAATAGAAATATGATTTGCAGTCACTTTATTTCAAATCTGCCCAATAAAGGACCCTTAATTCAGTTTATAGCCCAAAATGTAGGTAAAATTCAGAAATTTTCAGTGTTTGAAATGCAGTCCTTTTTTGGGATCAACTTTCGACCCCCTTAATATTTAGTGGTTGTTAAGATTTTCGTTTTTAAGAATCTCCTATTAATGAACTTCAATGTTGCCAAGTTACAACATTGTGCTCCCAAAACTCTCTGTGTAAAAATTATGTATGTGTACCACTGAAAAAAACAACTTTGCAAATTTTGACCCCCTTAATATTTTGTGGTTGTTAAGATTTTCGTTTTTAAGAATCTCCTATAGAAGACCTTAAATGTGGCCAAGTTACAATACTGTGCTCAAAATACACTATGAGTAAAAATTCAAAAACTGTAAAATCAATGTATTTTCAAAGGGAAATTTTGAACTTTGAAAATAGTGGCTCAAATGCTACCAAATTTTTTTTGGGGACCTGAAATATGTTTTATATTCATATTCTGTCCAAATGTGACTGAAAAAATAATTTTTTGAATTTTCAAATTTTTCGAAATTTTTCAAAGGGGTTAGCCTTAGGAAATTTTATGAAAAAATCACTTTTCCAAAAAATGGCTCAAAATGCTTCCAGATTTTGGTTTTAAAATAGAAATATGATTTGCAGTCACTTTATTTCAAATCTGCCCAATAAAGGACCCTTAATTCAGTTTATAGCCCAAAATGTAGGTAAAATTCAGAAATTTTCAGTGTTTGAAATGCAGTCCTTTTTTGGGATCAACTTTCGACCCCCTTAATATTTAGTGGTTGTTAAGATTTTCGTTTTTAAGAATCTCCTATTAATGAACTTCAATGTTGCCAAGTTACAACATTGTGCTCCCAAAACTCTCTGTGTAAAAATTATGTATGTGTACCACTGAAAAAAACAACTTTGCAAATTTTGACCCCCTTAATATTTTGTGGTTGTTAAGATTTTCGTTTTTAAGAATCTCCTATAGAAGACCTTAAATGTGGCCAAGTTACAATACTGTGCTCCAAATACACTATGAGTAAAAATTCAAAAACTGTAAAATCAATGTATTTTCAAAGGGAAATTTTGAACTTTGAAAATAGTGGCTCAAATGCTACCAAATTTTTTTTGGGGACCTGAAATATGTTTTATATTCATATTCTGTCCAAATGTGACTGAAAAAATAATTTTTTGAATTTTCAAATTTTTCGAAATTTTTCAAAGGGGTTAGCCTTAGGAAATTTTATGAAAAAATCACTTTTCCAAAAAATGGCTCAAAATGCTTCCAGATTTTGGTTTTAAAATAGAAATATGATTTGCAGTCACTTTATTTCAAATCTGCCCAATAAAGGACCCTTAATTCAGTTTATAGCCCAAAATGTAGGTAAAATTCAGAAATTTTCAGTGTTTGAAATGCAGTCCTTTTTTGGGATCAACTTTCGACCCCCTTAATATTTAGTGGTTGTTAAGATTTTCGTTTTTAAGAATCTCCTATTAATGAACTTCAATGTTGCCAAGTTACAACATTGTGCTCCCAAAACTCTCTGTGTAAAAATTATGTATGTGTACCACTGAAAAAAACAACTTTGCAAATTTTGACCCCCTTAATATTTTGTGGTTGTTAAGATTTTCGTTTTTAAGAATCTCCTATAGAAGACCTTAAATGTGGCCAAGTTACAATACTGTGCTCAAAATACACTATGAGTAAAAATTCAAAAACTGTAAAATCAATGTATTTTCAAAGGGAAATTTTGAACTTTGAAAATAGTGGCTCAAATGCTACCAAATTTTTTTTGGGGACCTGAAATATGTTTTATATTCATATTCTGTCCAAATGTGACTGAAAAAATAATTTTTTGAATTTTCAAATTTTTCGAAATTTTTCAAAGGGGTTAGCCTTAGGAAATTTTATGAAAAAATCACTTTTCCAAAAAATAATTTTTTGAATTTTCAAATTTTTCGAAATTTTTCAAAGGGGTTAGCCTTAGGAAATTTTATGAAAAAATCACTTTTCCAAAAAATAATTTTTTGAATTTTCAAATTTTTCGAAATTTTTGAAAGGGGTTAGCCTTGGGAAATTTTATGAAAAAATCACTTTTCCAAAAATTAATTTTTTGAATTTTCAAATTTTTCGAAATTTTTCAAAGGGGTTAGCCTTAGGAAATTTTATGAAAAAATCACTTTTCCAAAAAATGGCTCAAAATGCTTCCAGATTTTGGTTTTAAAATAGAAATATGATTTACAGTCACTTTATTTCAAATCTGCCCAAAAAAGGACCCTTAATTCAGTTTATAGCCCAAAATGTAGGTAAAATTCAGAAATTTTCAGTGTTTGAAATGCAGTCCTTTTTTGGGATCAACTTTCGACCCCCTTAATATTTAGTGGTTGTTAAGATTTTCGTTTTTAAGAATCTCCTATTAATGAACTTCAATGTTGCCAAGTTACAACATTGTGCTCCCAAAACTCTCTGTGTAAAAATTATGTATGTGTACCACTGAAAAAAAGAACTTTGCAAATTTTGACCCCCTTAATATTTTGTGGTTGTTAAGATTTTCGTTTTTAAGAATCTCCTATAGAAGACCTTAAATGTGGCCAAGTTACAATACTGTGCTCCAAATACACTATGAGTAAAAATTCAAAAACTGAAAAATCAATGTATTTTCAAAGGGAAATTTTGAACTTTGAAAATAGTGGCTCAAATGCTACCAAATTTTTTTTGGGGACCTGAAATATGTTTTATATTCATATTCTGTCCAAATGTGACTGAAAAAATAATTTTTTGAATTTTCAAATTTTTCGAAATTTTTCAAAGGGGTTAGCCTTAGGAAATTTTATGAAAAAATCACTTTTCCAAAAAATGGCTCAAAATGCTTCCAGATTTTGGTTTTAAAATAGAAATATGATTTGCAGTCACTTTATTTCAAATCTGCCCAATAAAGGACCCTTAATTCAGTTTATAGCCCAAAATGTAGGTAAAATTCAGAAATTTTCAGTGTTTGAAATGCAGTCCTTTTTTGGGATCAACTTTCGACCCCCTTAATATTTAGTGGTTGTTAAGATTTTCGTTTTTAAGAATCTCCTATTAATGAACTTCAATGTTGCCAAGTTACAACATTGTGCTCCCAAAACTCTCTGTGTAAAAATTATGTATGTGTACCACTGAAAAAAACAACTTTGCAAATTTTGACCCCCTTAATATTTTGTGGTTGTTAAGATTTTCGTTTTTAAGAATCTCCTATAGAAGACCTTAAATGTGGCCAAGTTACAATACTGTGCTCAAAATACACTATGAGTAAAAATTCAAAAACTGTAAAATCAATGTATTTTCAAAGGGAAATTTTGAACTTTGAAAATAGTGGCTCAAATGCTACCAAATTTTTTTTGGGGACCTGAAATATGTTTTATATTCATATTCTGTCCAAATGTGACTGAAAAAATAATTTTTTGAATTTTCAAATTTTTCGAAATTTTTCAAAGGGGTTAGCCTTAGGAAATTTTATGAAAAAATCACTTTTCCAAAAAATGGCTCAAAATGCTTCCAGATTTTGGTTTTAAAATAGAAATATGATTTGCAGTCACTTTATTTCAAATCTGCCCAATAAAGGACCCTTAATTCAGTTTATAGCCCAAAATGTAGGTAAAATTCAGAAATTTTCAGTGTTTGAAATGCAGTCCTTTTTTGGGATCAACTTTCGACCCCCTTAATATTTAGTGGTTGTTAAGATTTTCGTTTTTAAGAATCTCCTATTAATGAACTTCAATGTTGCCAAGTTACAACATTGTGCTCCCAAAACTCTCTGTGTAAAAATTATGTATGTGTACCACTGAAAAAAACAACTTTGCAAATTTTGACCCCCTTAATATTTTGTGGTTGTTAAGATTTTCGTTTTTAAGAATCTCCTATAGAAGACCTTAAATGTGGCCAAGTTACAATACTGTGCTCCAAATACACTATGAGTAAAAATTCAAAAACTGTAAAATCAATGTATTTTCAAAGGGAAATTTTGAACTTTGAAAATAGTGGCTCAAATGCTACCAAATTTTTTTTGGGGACCTGAAATATGTTTTATATTCATATTCTGTCCAAATGTGACTGAAAAAATAATTTTTTGAATTTTCAAATTTTTCGAAATTTTTCAAAGGGGTTAGCCTTAGGAAATTTTATGAAAAAATCACTTTTCCAAAAAATGGCTCAAAATGCTTCCAGATTTTGGTTTTAAAATAGAAATATGATTTGCAGTCACTTTATTTCAAATCTGCCCAATAAAGGACCCTTAATTCAGTTTATAGCCCAAAATGTAGGTAAAATTCAGAAATTTTCAGTGTTTGAAATGCAGTCCTTTTTTGGGATCAACTTTCGACCCCCTTAATATTTAGTGGTTGTTAAGATTTTCGTTTTTAAGAATCTCCTATTAATGAACTTCAATGTTGCCAAGTTACAACATTGTGCTCCCAAAACTCTCTGTGTAAAAATTATGTATGTGTACCACTGAAAAAAACAACTTTGCAAATTTTGACCCCCTTAATATTTTGTGGTTGTTAAGATTTTCGTTTTTAAGAATCTCCTATAGAAGACCTTAAATGTGGCCAAGTTACAATACTGTGCTCAAAATACACTATGAGTAAAAATTCAAAAACTGTAAAATCAATGTATTTTCAAAGGGAAATTTTGAACTTTGAAAATAGTGGCTCAAATGCTACCAAATTTTTTTTGGGGACCTGAAATATGTTTTATATTCATATTCTGTCCAAATGTGACTGAAAAAATAATTTTTTGAATTTTCAAATTTTTCGAAATTTTTCAAAGGGGTTAGCCTTAGGAAATTTTATGAAAAAATCACTTTTCCAAAAAATGGCTCAAAATGCTTCCAGATTTTGGTTTTAAAATAGAAATATGATTTGCAGTCACTTTATTTCAAATCTGCCCAATAAAGGACCCTTAATTCAGTTTATAGCCCAAAATGTAGGTAAAATTCAGAAATTTTCAGTGTTTGAAATGCAGTCCTTTTTTGGGATCAACTTTCGACCCCCTTAATATTTAGTGGTTGTTAAGATTTTCGTTTTTAAGAATCTCCTATTAATGAACTTCAATGTTGCCAAGTTACAACATTGTGCTCCCAAAACTCTCTGTGTAAAAATTATGTATGTGTACCACTGAAAAAAACAACTTTGCAAATTTTGACCCCCTTAATATTTTGTGGTTGTTAAGATTTTCGTTTTTAAGAATCTCCTATAGAAGACCTTAAATGTGGCCAAGTTACAATACTGTGCTCCAAATACACTATGAGTAAAAATTCAAAAACTGTAAAATCAATGTATTTTCAAAGGGAAATTTTGAACTTTGAAAATAGTGGCTCAAATGCTACCAAATTTTTTTTGGGGACCTGAAATATGTTTTATATTCATATTCTGTCCAAATGTGACTGAAAAAATAATTTTTTGAATTTTCAAATTTTTCGAAATTTTTCAAAGGGGTTAGCCTTAGGAAATTTTTTGAAAAAATCACTTTTCCAAAAAATGGCTCAAAATGCTTCCAGATTTTGGTTTTAAAATAGAAATATGATTTGCAGTCACTTTATTTCAAATCTGCCCAATAAAGGACCCTTAATTCAGTTTATAGCCCAAAATGTAGGTAAAATTCAGAAATTTTCAGTGTTTGAAATGCAGTCCTTTTTTGGGATCAACTTTCGACCCCCTTAATATTTAGTGGTTGTTAAGATTTTCGTTTTTAAGAATCTCCTATTAATGAACTTCAATGTTGCCAAGTTACAACATTGTGCTCCCAAAACTCTCTGTGTAAAAATTATGTATGTGTACCACTGAAAAAAACAACTTTGCAAATTTTGACCCCCTTAATATTTTGTGGTTGTTAAGATTTTCGTTTTTAAGAATCTCCTATAGAAGACCTTAAATGTGGCCAAGTTACAATACTGTGCTCCAAATACACTATGAGTAAAAATTCAAAAACTGTAAAATCAATGTATTTTCAAAGGGAAATTTTGAACTTTGAAAATAGTGGCTCAAATGCTACCAAATTTTTTTTGGGGACCTGAAATATGTTTTATATTCATATTCTGTCCAAATGTGACTGAAAAAATAATTTTTTGAATTTTCAAATTTTTCGAAATTTTTCAAAGGGGTTAGCCTTAGGAAATTTTATGAAAAAATCACTTTTCCAAAAAATGGCTCAAAATGCTTCCAGATTTTGGTTTTAAAATAGAAATATGATTTGCAGTCACTTTATTTCAAATCTGCCCAATAAAGGACCCTTAATTCAGTTTATAGCCCAAAATGTAGGTAAAATTCAGAAATTTTCAGTGTTTGAAATGCAGTCCTTTTTTGGGATCAACTTTCGACCCCCTTAATATTTAGTGGTTGTTAAGATTTTCGTTTTTAAGAATCTCCTATTAATGAACTTCAATGTTGCCAAGTTACAACATTGTGCTCCCAAAACTCTCTGTGTAAAAATTATGTATGTGTACCACTGAAAAAAACAACTTTGCAAATTTTGACCCCCTTAATATTTTGTGGTTGTTAAGATTTTCGTTTTTAAGAATCTCCTATAGAAGACCTTAAATGTGGCCAAGTTACAATACTGTGCTCAAAATACACTATGAGTAAAAATTCAAAAACTGTAAAATCAATGTATTTTCAAAGGGAAATTTTGAACTTTGAAAATAGTGGCTCAAATGCTACCAAATTTTTTTTGGGGACCTGAAATATGTTTTATATTCATATTCTGTCCAAATGTGACTGAAAAAATAATTTTTTGAATTTTCAAATTTTTCGAAATTTTTCAAAGGGGTTAGCCTTAGGAAATTTTATGAAAAAATCACTTTTCCAAAAAATGGCTCAAAATGCTTCCAGATTTTGGTTTTAAAATAGAAATATGATTTGCAGTCACTTTATTTCAAATCTGCCCAATAAAGGACCCTTAATTCAGTTTATAGCCCAAAATGTAGGTAAAATTCAGAAATTTTCAGTGTTTGAAATGCAGTCCTTTTTTGGGATCAACTTTCGACCCCCTTAATATTTAGTGGTTGTTAAGATTTTCGTTTTTAAGAATCTCCTATTAATGAACTTCAATGTTGCCAAGTTACAACATTGTGCTCCCAAAACTCTCTGTGTAAAAATTATGTATGTGTACCACTGAAAAAAACAACTTTGCAAATTTTGACCCCCTTAATATTTTGTGGTTGTTAAGATTTTCGTTTTTAAGAATCTCCTATAGAAGACCTTAAATGTGGCCAAGTTACAATACTGTGCTCCAAATACACTATGAGTAAAAATTCAAAAACTGTAAAATCAATGTATTTTCAAAGGGAAATTTTGAACTTTGAAAATAGTGGCTCAAATGCTACCAAATTTTTTTTGGGGACCTGAAATATGTTTTATATTCATATTCTGTCCAAATGTGACTGAAAAAATAATTTTTTGAATTTTCAAATTTTTCGAAATTTTTCAAAGGGGTTAGCCTTAGGAAATTTTATGAAAAAATCACTTTTCCAAAAAATGGCTCAAAATGCTTCCAGATTTTGGTTTTAAAATAGAAATATGATTTGCAGTCACTTTATTTCAAATCTGCCCAATAAAGGACCCTTAATTCAGTTTATAGCCCAAAATGTAGGTAAAATTCAGAAATTTTCAGTGTTTGAAATGCAGTCCTTTTTTGGGATCAACTTTCGACCCCCTTAATATTTAGTGGTTGTTAAGATTTTCGTTTTTAAGAATCTCCTATTAATGAACTTCAATGTTGCCAAGTTACAACATTGTGCTCCCAAAACTCTCTGTGTAAAAATTATGTATGTGTACCACTGAAAAAAACAACTTTGCAAATTTTGACCCCCTTAATATTTTGTGGTTGTTAAGATTTTCGTTTTTAAGAATCTCCTATAGAAGACCTTAAATGTGGCCAAGTTACAATACTGTGCTCCAAATACACTATGAGTAAAAATTCAAAAACTGTAAAATCAATGTATTTTCAAAGGGAAATTTTGAACTTTGAAAATAGTGGCTCAAATGCTACCAAATTTTTTTTGGGGACCTGAAATATGTTTTATATTCATATTCTGTCCAAATGTGACTGAAAAAATAATTTTTTGAATTTTCAAATTTTTCGAAATTTTTCAAAGGGGTTAGCCTTAGGAAATTTTATGAAAAAATCACTTTTCCAAAAAATGGCTCAAAATGCTTCCAGATTTTGGTTTTAAAATAGAAATATGATTTGCAGTCACTTTATTTCAAATCTGCCCAATAAAGGACCCTTAATTCAGTTTATAGCCCAAAATGTAGGTAAAATTCAGAAATTTTCAGTGTTTGAAATGCAGTCCTTTTTTGGGATCAACTTTCGACCCCCTTAATATTTAGTGGTTGTTAAGATTTTCGTTTTTAAGAATCTCCTATTAATGAACTTCAATGTTGCCAAGTTACAACATTGTGCTCCCAAAACTCTCTGTGTAAAAATTATGTATGTGTACCACTGAAAAAAACAACTTTGCAAATTTTGACCCCCTTAATATTTTGTGGTTGTTAAGATTTTCGTTTTTAAGAATCTCCTATAGAAGACCTTAAATGTGGCCAAGTTACAATACTGTGCTCAAAATACACTATGAGTAAAAATTCAAAAACTGTAAAATCAATGTATTTTCAAAGGGAAATTTTGAACTTTGAAAATAGTGGCTCAAATGCTACCAAATTTTTTTTGGGGACCTGAAATATGTTTTATATTCATATTCTGTCCAAATGTGACTGAAAAAATAATTTTTTGAATTTTCAAATTTTTCGAAATTTTTCAAAGGGGTTAGCCTTAGGAAATTTTATGAAAAAATCACTTTTCCAAAAAATGGCTCAAAATGCTTCCAGATTTTGGTTTTAAAATAGAAATATGATTTGCAGTCACTTTATTTCAAATCTGCCCAATAAAGGACCCTTAATTCAGTTTATAGCCCAAAATGTAGGTAAAATTCAGAAATTTTCAGTGTTTGAAATGCAGTCCTTTTTTGGGATCAACTTTCGACCCCCTTAATATTTAGTGGTTGTTAAGATTTTCGTTTTTAAGAATCTCCTATTAATGAACTTCAATGTTGCCAAGTTACAACATTGTGCTCCCAAAACTCTCTGTGTAAAAATTATGTATGTGTACCACTGAAAAAAACAACTTTGCAAATTTTGACCCCCTTAATATTTTGTGGTTGTTAAGATTTTCGTTTTTAAGAATCTCCTATAGAAGACCTTAAATGTGGCCAAGTTACAATACTGTGCTCCAAATACACTATGAGTAAAAATTCAAAAACTGTAAAATCAATGTATTTTCAAAGGGAAATTTTGAACTTTGAAAATAGTGGCTCAAATGCTACCAAATTTTTTTTGGGGACCTGAAATATGTTTTATATTCATATTCTGTCCAAATGTGACTGAAAAAATAATTTTTTGAATTTTCAAATTTTTCGAAATTTTTCAAAGGGGTTAGCCTTAGGAAATTTTATGAAAAAATCACTTTTCCAAAAAATGGCTCAAAATGCTTCCAGATTTTGGTTTTAAAATAGAAATATGATTTGCAGTCACTTTATTTCAAATCTGCCCAATAAAGGACCCTTAATTCAGTTTATAGCCCAAAATGTAGGTAAAATTCAGAAATTTTCAGTGTTTGAAATGCAGTCCTTTTTTGGGATCAACTTTCGACCCCCTTAATATTTAGTGGTTGTTAAGATTTTCGTTTTTAAGAATCTCCTATTAATGAACTTCAATGTTGCCAAGTTACAACATTGTGCTCCCAAAACTCTCTGTGTAAAAATTATGTATGTGTACCACTGAAAAAAACAACTTTGCAAATTTTGACCCCCTTAATATTTTGTGGTTGTTAAGATTTTCGTTTTTAAGAATCTCCTATAGAAGACCTTAAATGTGGCCAAGTTACAATACTGTGCTCCAAATACACTATGAGTAAAAATTCAAAAACTGTAAAATCAATGTATTTTCAAAGGGAAATTTTGAACTTTGAAAATAGTGGCTCAAATGCTACCAAATTTTTTTTGGGGACCTGAAATATGTTTTATATTCATATTCTGTCCAAATGTGACTGAAAAAATAATTTTTTGAATTTTCAAATTTTTCGAAATTTTTCAAAGGGGTTAGCCTTAGGAAATTTTATGAAAAAATCACTTTTCCAAAAAATGGCTCAAAATGCTTCCAGATTTTGGTTTTAAAATAGAAATATGATTTGCAGTCACTTTATTTCAAATCTGCCCAATAAAGGACCCTTAATTCAGTTTATAGCCCAAAATGTAGGTAAAATTCAGAAATTTTCAGTGTTTGAAATGCAGTCCTTTTTTGGGATCAACTTTCGACCCCCTTAATATTTAGTGGTTGTTAAGATTTTCGTTTTTAAGAATCTCCTATTAATGAACTTCAATGTTGCCAAGTTACAACATTGTGCTCCCAAAACTCTCTGTGTAAAAATTATGTATGTGTACCACTGAAAAAAACAACTTTGCAAATTTTGACCCCCTTAATATTTTGTGGTTGTTAAGATTTTCGTTTTTAAGAATCTCCTATAGAAGACCTTAAATGTGGCCAAGTTACAATACTGTGCTCCAAATACACTATGAGTAAAAATTCAAAAACTGTAAAATCAATGTATTTTCAAAGGGAAATTTTGAACTTTGAAAATAGTGGCTCAAATGCTACCAAATTTTTTTTGGGGACCTGAAATATGTTTTATATTCATATTCTGTCCAAATGTGACTGAAAAAATAATTTTTTGAATTTTCAAATTTTTCGAAATTTTTCAAAGGGGTTAGCCTTAGGAAATTTTATGAAAAAATCACTTTTCCAAAAAATGGCTCAAAATGCTTCCAGATTTTGGTTTTAAAATAGAAATATGATTTGCAGTCACTTTATTTCAAATCTGCCCAATAAAGGACCCTTAATTCAGTTTATAGCCCAAAATGTAGGTAAAATTCAGAAATTTTCAGTGTTTGAAATGCAGTCCTTTTTTGGGATCAACTTTCGACCCCCTTAATATTTAGTGGTTGTTAAGATTTTCGTTTTTAAGAATCTCCTATTAATGAACTTCAATGTTGCCAAGTTACAACATTGTGCTCCCAAAACTCTCTGTGTAAAAATTATGTATGTGTACCACTGAAAAAAACAACTTTGCAAATTTTGACCCCCTTAATATTTTGTGGTTGTTAAGATTTTCGTTTTTAAGAATCTCCTATAGAAGACCTTAAATGTGGCCAAGTTACAATACTGTGCTCAAAATACACTATGAGTAAAAATTCAAAAACTGTAAAATCAATGTATTTTCAAAGGGAAATTTTGAACTTTGAAAATAGTGGCTCAAATGCTACCAAATTTTTTTTGGGGACCTGAAATATGTTTTATATTCATATTCTGTCCAAATGTGACTGAAAAAATAATTTTTTGAATTTTCAAATTTTTCGAAATTTTTCAAAGGGGTTAGCCTTAGGAAATTTTATGAAAAAATCACTTTTCCAAAAAATGGCTCAAAATGCTTCCAGATTTTGGTTTTAAAATAGAAATATGATTTGCAGTCACTTTATTTCAAATCTGCCCAATAAAGGACCCTTAATTCAGTTTATAGCCCAAAATGTAGGTAAAATTCAGAAATTTTCAGTGTTTGAAATGCAGTCCTTTTTTGGGATCAACTTTCGACCCCCTTAATATTTAGTGGTTGTTAAGATTTTCGTTTTTAAGAATCTCCTATTAATGAACTTCAATGTTGCCAAGTTACAACATTGTGCTCCCAAAACTCTCTGTGTAAAAATTATGTATGTGTACCACTGAAAAAAACAACTTTGCAAATTTTGACCCCCTTAATATTTTGTGGTTGTTAAGATTTTCGTTTTTAAGAATCTCCTATAGAAGACCTTAAATGTGGCCAAGTTACAATACTGTGCTCCAAATACACTACGAGTAAAAATTCAAAAACTCCAAAATACAATCAATGTATTTTCAAAGGGAAATTTTGAACTTTGAAAATAATGGCTCAAATGCTACCAAATTTTTTTTGGGGACCTGAAATATGTTTTATATTTATATTCTGTCCAAATGTGACTGAAAAAATAATTTTTTGAATTTTCAAATTTTTCGAAATTTTTCAAAGGGGTTAGACTTAGGAAATTTTATGAAAAAATCACTTTTCCAAAAAATAATTTTTTGAATTTTCAAATTTTTCGAAATTTTTCAAAGGGGTTAGTCTTAGGAAATTTTATGAAAAAATCACTTTTCCAAAAAATAATTTTTTGAATTTTCAAATTTTTCAAAGGGTTAGCCTTAGGAAATTTTATGAAAAAATCACTTTTCCAAAAAATAATTTTTTCAATTTTCAAATTTTTCAAAGGGGTTAGTCTTAGGAAATTTTATGAAAAAATCACTTTTCCAAAAAAAAAATTTTTGAATTTTCAAATTTTTCAAAGGGGTTAGCCTTAGGAAATTTTATGAAAAAATCACTTTTTCAAAAAATAATTTTTTGAATTTTCAAATTTTTCAAGGGGGTTAGCCTTAGGAAATTTTACGAAAAAATCACTTTTCCAAAAATAATTTTTTGAATTTTCAAATTTTTCGAAATTTTTCAAAGGGGTTAGACTTAGGAAATTTTATGAAAAAATCACTTTTCCAAAAAATTTCTCAAAATGCTTCCAGATTTTGGTTTTAAAATAGAAATATAGTTTACAGTAATTTTTTATTAAATATGCCCAAGAAAGGACCCTCAAATCGCTTTATAAACCAAGCTGTCGGTATAATTCAGAAAAATCCAAAATAACGCGTTAACACAGAAATGGAGACGTTTTTGAACGCAATTTTTGAAACTAGTTGGGAATTGTCCGAAATGCTTTAAAATTTTAGCTGTGACCTTAGAGTATGCTCAAAAGTTACTTTTTATCAAAACTGTTCAAGAAAGGACCCTTATATCGATTTATATCCCAAATTATCGGTAAAATTCAGAAAAATCCAAAATAACGCGTTAACACAGAAATAGAGACGATTTTGAAAGCAATTTTTAAAACTAGCTGGGAATTGTCCGAAATGCTTTGAAAATGATCAAAAGTAACTTTTTATAAAAACTGTCAAGAAAGGACCCTTAAATCGCTGTATAGCCTAAACTGTCGGTAAAATTCAGAAAAATCCAAAATAACGCGTTAACACAGAAATAGAGACGATTTTGAACGATATTTTTCAAACTAGCTGGGAATTGTCCGAAATGCTTTGAAAATGCTCAAGAGTTACTTTTTATCAAAACTGTCAAGAAAGGACCCTTAAATCGCTTTATAGCCCAAACTGTCGGTAAAATTCAGAAAAATCCAAAATAACGCGTTAACACAGAAATAGAGACGATTTTGAACGATATTTTTAAAACTAGCTGGGAATTGTCCGAAATGCTTTGAAAATGCTCAAGAGTTACTTTTTATCAAAACTGTCAAGAAAGGACCCTTAAATCGCTTTATAGCCCAAACTGTCGGTAAAATTCAGAAAAATCCAAAATAACGCTTTAACACAGAAATAGAGACGATTTTGAAAGCAATTTTTAAAACTAGCTGGGAATTGTCCGAAATGCTTTGAAAATGCTCAAAAGTAACTTTTTATCAAAACTGTCAAGAAAGGACCCTTTAATCGCTTTATAGCCCAAACTGTTGGTAGAATTCCGAAAAATCCAAAATAACGCGTTAACACAGAAATAGAGACGGTTTTGAACGCAATTTCTGAAACTAGCTGGGAATTGTCCGAAATGCTTTAAAATTTTAGCTGTGACCTAAGAGTATGCTTAAAAGTTACTTTTTATCAAAACTGTTTAAGAAAGGACCCTTAAATCGATTTATAGCCTAAACTGTCGGTAAAATTCAGAAAAATCCAAAATAACGCGTTAACACAGAAATAGAGACGATTTTGAACGATATTTTTAAAACTAGCTGGGAAATGTCCGAAATGCTTTGAAAATGCTCAATAGTTACTTTTTATCAAAACTGTTCAAGAAAAGACCCTTAAATCGATTTATAGCCCAATCTGTCGGGAAAATTCAGTAAAATCCAAAATAACGCGTTAGCACAGAAATAGAGACGGTTTTGAACGAAATTTTGGAATTTAGCTGGGAAATGTCCGAAATGTGTCAAATTTAGCTGTTAACATAGGAGAATGCTTAAGAGTTACTTTTTATCAAAACTATCCAAGAAAGGTCCCTTAAATCGCTTTATAGCCCAAACTGTCGTTAAAATTCAAAAAAATCCAAAATAACGCGTTTGCTCAGAAATGGAGACGATTTTGTACGAAATTTTGAAACTAGCTGGGAAATTTTAGTTGAAGACCTGAAATATGTTTTATATTCATATTCTGTCGAAATTTGACTGAAAAAATAATTTTTTGAATTTTCAAATTTTTCGAAATTTTTCAAAGGGGTTAGACTTAGGAAATTTTATGAAAAAATCACTTTTCCAAAAAATAATTTTTTGAATTTTCAAATTTTTCAAAGGGGTTAGCCTTAGGAAATTTTATGAAAAAATCACTTTTCCAAAAAATAATTTTTTGAATTTTCAAATTTTTCAAAGGGGTTAGCCTTAGGAAATTTTATGAAAAAATCACTTTTCCAAAAAATAATTTTTTGAATTTTCAAATTTTTCGAAATTTTTCAAAGGGGTTAGTCTTAGGAAATTTTATGAAAAAATCACTTTTCCAAAAAATAATTTTTTGAATTTTCAAATTTTTCAAAGGGGTTAGCCTTAGGAAATTTTATGAAAAAATCACTTTTCCAAAAAATAATTTTTTGAATTTTCAAATTTTTCGAAATTTTTCAAAGGGGTTAGTCTTAGGAAATTTTATGAAAAAATCACTTTTCCAAAAAATAATTTTTTGAATTTTCAAATTTTTCAAAGGGCCTTAAAAAAGTTAAAAGCCTTAGGAAATTTTATGAAAAAATCACTTTTCCAAAAAATAATTTTTTGAATTTTCAAATTTTTCGAAATTTTTCAAAGGGGTTAGCCTTAGGAAATTTTATGAAAAAATCACTTTTCCAAAAAATAATTTTTTGAATTTTCAAATTTTTCGAAATTTTTGAAAGGGGTTAGCCTTGGGAAATTTTATGAAAAAATCACTTTTCCAAAAATTAATTTTTTGAATTTTCAAATTTTTCGAAATTTTTCAAAGGGGTTAGCCTTAGGAAATTTTATGAAAAAATCACTTTTCCAAAAAATGGCTCAAAATGCTTCCAGATTTTGGTTTTAAAATAGAAATATGATTTGCAGTCACTTTATTTCAAATCTGCCCAATAAAGGACCCTTAATTCAGTTTATAGCCCAAAATGTAGGTAAAATTCAGAAATTTTCAGTGTTTGAAATGCAGTCCTTTTTTGGGATCAACTTTCGACCCCCTTAATATTTAGTGGTTGTTAAGATTTTCGTTTTTAAGAATCTCCTATTAATGAACTTCAATGTTGCCAAGTTACAACATTGTGCTCCCAAAACTCTCTGTGTAAAAATTATGTATGTGTACCACTGAAAAAAACAACTTTGTAAATTTTGACCCCCTTAATATTTTGTGGTTGTTAAGATTTTCGTTTTTAAGAATCTCCTATAGAAGACCTTAAATGTGGCCAAGTTACAATACTGTGCTCCAAATACACTATGAGTAAAAATTCAAAAACTGTAAAATCAATGTATTTTCAAAGGGAAATTTTGAACTTTGAAAATAGTGGCTCAAATGCTACCAAATTTTTTTTGGGGACCTGAAATATGTTTTATATTCATATTCTGTCCAAATGTGACTGAAAAAATAATTTTTTGAATTTTCAAATTTTTCGAAATTTTTCAAAGGGGTTAGCCTTAGGAAATTTTATGAAAAAATCACTTTTCCAAAAAATGGCTCAAAATGCTTCCAGATTTTGGTTTTAAAATAGAAATATGATTTGCAGTCACTTTATTTCAAATCTGCCCAATAAAGGACCCTTAATTCAGTTTATAGCCCAAAATGTAGGTAAAATTCAGAAATTTTCAGTGTTTGAAATGCAGTCCTTTTTTGGGATCAACTTTCGACCCCCTTAATATTTAGTGGTTGTTAAGATTTTCGTTTTTAAGAATCTCCTATTAATGAACTTCAATGTTGCCAAGTTACAACATTGTGCTCCCAAAACTCTCTGTGTAAAAATTATGTATGTGTACCACTGAAAAAAACAACTTTGCAAATTTTGACCCCCTTAATATTTTGTGGTTGTTAAGATTTTCGTTTTTAAGAATCTCCTATAGAAGACCTTAAATGTGGCCAAGTTACAATACTGTGCTCCAAATACACTATGAGTAAAAATTCAAAAACTGTAAAATCAATGTATTTTCAAAGGGAAATTTTGAACTTTGAAAATAGTGGCTCAAATGCTACCAAATTTTTTTTGGGGACCTGAAATATGTTTTATATTCATATTCTGTCCAAATGTGACTGAAAAAATAATTTTTTGAATTTTCAAATTTTTCGAAATTTTTCAAAGGGGTTAGCCTTAGGAAATTTTATGAAAAAATCACTTATGCAAAAAATGGCTCAAAATGCTTCCAGATTTTGGTTTTAAAATAGAAATATGATTTGCAGTCACTTTATTTCAAATCTGCCCAATAAAGGACCCTTAATTCAGTTTATAGCCCAAAATGTAGGTAAAATTCAGAAATTTTCAGTGTTTGAAATGCAGTCCTTTTTTGGGATCAACTTTCGACCCCCTTAATATTTAGTGGTTGTTAAGATTTTCGTTTTTAAGAATCTCCTATTAATGAACTTCAATGTTGCCAAGTTACAACATTGTGCTCCCAAAACTCTCTGTGTAAAAATTATGTATGTGTACCACTGAAAAAAACAACTTTGCAAATTTTGACCCCCTTAATATTTTGTGGTTGTTAAGATTTTCGTTTTTAAGAATCTCCTATAGAAGACCTTAAATGTGGCCAAGTTACAATACTGTGCTCCAAATACACTATGAGTAAAAATTCAAAAACTGTAAAATCAATGTATTTTCAAAGGGAAATTTTGAACTTTGAAAATAGTGGCTCAAATGCTACCAAATTTTTTTTGGGGACCTGAAATATGTTTTATATTCATATTCTGTCCAAATGTGACTGAAAAAATAATTTTTTGAATTTTCAAATTTTTCGAAATTTTTCAAAGGGGTTAGCCTTAGGAAATTTTATGAAAAAATCACTTTTCCAAAAAATGGCTCAAAATGCTTCCAGATTTTGGTTTTAAAATAGAAATATGATTTGCAGTCACTTTATTTCAAATCTGCCCAATAAAGGACCCTTAATTCAGTTTATAGCCCAAAATGTAGGTAAAATTCAGAAATTTTCAGTGTTTGAAATGCAGTCCTTTTTTGGGATCAACTTTCGACCCCCTTAATATTTAGTGGTTGTTAAGATTTTCGTTTTTAAGAATCTCCTATTAATGAACTTCAATGTTGCCAAGTTACAACATTGTGCTCCCAAAACTCTCTGTGTAAAAATTATGTATGTGTACCACTGAAAAAAACAACTTTGCAAATTTTGACCCCCTTAATATTTTGTGGTTGTTAAGATTTTCGTTTTTAAGAATCTCCTATAGAAGACCTTAAATGTGGCCAAGTTACAATACTGTGCTCAAAATACACTATGAGTAAAAATTCAAAAACTGTAAAATCAATGTATTTTCAAAGGGAAATTTTGAACTTTGAAAATAGTGGCTCAAATGCTACCAAATTTTTTTTGGGGACCTGAAATATGTTTTATATTCATATTCTGTCCAAATGTGACTGAAAAAATAATTTTTTGAATTTTCAAATTTTTCGAAATTTTTCAAAGGGGTTAGCCTTAGGAAATTTTATGAAAAAATCACTTTTCCAAAAAATGGCTCAAAATGCTTCCAGATTTTGGTTTTAAAATAGAAATATGATTTGCAGTCACTTTATTTCAAATCTGCCCAATAAAGGACCCTTAATTCAGTTTATAGCCCAAAATGTAGGTAAAATTCAGAAATTTTCAGTGTTTGAAATGCAGTCCTTTTTTGGGATCAACTTTCGACCCCCTTAATATTTAGTGGTTGTTAAGATTTTCGTTTTTAAGAATCTCCTATTAATGAACTTCAATGTTGCCAAGTTACAACATTGTGCTCCCAAAACTCTCTGTGTAAAAATTATGTATGTGTACCACTGAAAAAAACAACTTTGCAAATTTTGACCCCCTTAATATTTTGTGGTTGTTAAGATTTTCGTTTTTAAGAATCTCCTATAGAAGACCTTAAATGTGGCCAAGTTACAATACTGTGCTCCAAATACACTATGAGTAAAAATTCAAAAACTGTAAAATCAATGTATTTTCAAAGGGAAATTTTGAACTTTGAAAATAGTGGCTCAAATGCTACCAAATTTTTTTTGGGGACCTGAAATATGTTTTATATTCATATTCTGTCCAAATGTGACTGAAAAAATAATTTTTTGAATTTTCAAATTTTTCGAAATTTTTCAAAGGGGTTAGCCTTAGGAAATTTTATGAAAAAATCACTTTTCCAAAAAATGGCTCAAAATGCTTCCAGATTTTGGTTTTAAAATAGAAATATGATTTGCAGTCACTTTATTTCAAATCTGCCCAATAAAGGACCCTTAATTCAGTTTATAGCCCAAAATGTAGGTAAAATTCAGAAATTTTCAGTGTTTGAAATGCAGTCCTTTTTTGGGATCAACTTTCGACCCCCTTAATATTTAGTGGTTGTTAAGATTTTCGTTTTTAAGAATCTCCTATTAATGAACTTCAATGTTGCCAAGTTACAACATTGTGCTCCCAAAACTCTCTGTGTAAAAATTATGTATGTGTACCACTGAAAAAAACAACTTTGCAAATTTTGACCCCCTTAATATTTTGTGGTTGTTAAGATTTTCGTTTTTAAGAATCTCCTATAGAAGACCTTAAATGTGGCCAAGTTACAATACTGTGCTCAAAATACACTATGAGTAAAAATTCAAAAACTGTAAAATCAATGTATTTTCAAAGGGAAATTTTGAACTTTGAAAATAGTGGCTCAAATGCTACCAAATTTTTTTTGGGGACCTGAAATATGTTTTATATTCATATTCTGTCCAAATGTGACTGAAAAAATAATTTTTTGAATTTTCAAATTTTTCGAAATTTTTCAAAGGGGTTAGCCTTAGGAAATTTTATGAAAAAATCACTTTTCCAAAAAATGGCTCAAAATGCTTCCAGATTTTGGTTTTAAAATAGAAATATGATTTGCAGTCACTTTATTTCAAATCTGCCCAATAAAGGACCCTTAATTCAGTTTATAGCCCAAAATGTAGGTAAAATTCAGAAATTTTCAGTGTTTGAAATGCAGTCCTTTTTTGGGATCAACTTTCGACCCCCTTAATATTTAGTGGTTGTTAAGATTTTCGTTTTTAAGAATCTCCTATTAATGAACTTCAATGTTGCCAAGTTACAACATTGTGCTCCCAAAACTCTCTGTGTAAAAATTATGTATGTGTACCACTGAAAAAAACAACTTTGCAAATTTTGACCCCCTTAATATTTTGTGGTTGTTAAGATTTTCGTTTTTAAGAATCTCCTATAGAAGACCTTAAATGTGGCCAAGTTACAATACTGTGCTCCAAATACACTACGAGTAAAAATTCAAAAACTCCAAAATACAATCAATGTATTTTCAAAGGGAAATTTTGAACTTTGAAAATAATGGCTCAAATGCTACCAAATTTTTTTTGGGGACCTGAAATATGTTTTATATTTATATTCTGTCCAAATGTGACTGAAAAAATAATTTTTTGAATTTTCAAATTTTTCGAAATTTTTCAAAGGGGTTAGACTTAGGAAATTTTATGAAAAAATCACTTTTCCAAAAAATAATTTTTTGAATTTTCAAATTTTTCGAAATTTTTCAAAGGGGTTAGTCTTAGGAAATTTTATGAAAAAATCACTTTTCCAAAAAATAATTTTTTCAATTTTCAAATTTTTCAAAGGGGTTAGTCTTAGGAAATTTTATGAAAAAATCACTTTTCCAAAAAAAAAATTTTTGAATTTTCAAATTTTTCAAAGGGGTTAGCCTTAGGAAATTTTATGAAAAAATCACTTTTTCAAAAAATAATTTTTTGAATTTTCAAATTTTTCAAGGGGGTTAGCCTTAGGAAATTTTACGAAAAAATCACTTTTCCAAAAATAATTTTTTGAATTTTCAAATTTTTCGAAATTTTTCAAAGGGGTTAGACTTAGGAAATTTTATGAAAAAATCACTTTTCCAAAAAATTTCTCAAAATGCTTCCAGATTTTGGTTTTAAAATAGAAATATAGTTTACAGTAATTTTTTATTAAATATGCCCAAGAAAGGACCCTCAAATCGCTTTATAAACCAAGCTGTCGGTATAATTCAGAAAAATCCAAAATAACGCGTTAACACAGAAATGGAGACGTTTTTGAACGCAATTTTTGAAACTAGTTGGGAATTGTCCGAAATGCTTTAAAATTTTAGCTGTGACCTTAGAGTATGCTCAAAAGTTACTTTTTATCAAAACTGTTCAAGAAAGGACCCTTATATCGATTTATATCCCAAATTATCGGTAAAATTCAGAAAAATCCAAAATAACGCGTTAACACAGAAATAGAGACGATTTTGAAAGCAATTTTTAAAACTAGCTGGGAATTGTCCGAAATGCTTTGAAAATGATCAAAAGTAACTTTTTATAAAAACTGTCAAGAAAGGACCCTTAAATCGCTGTATAGCCTAAACTGTCGGTAAAATTCAGAAAAATCCAAAATAACGCGTTAACACAGAAATAGAGACGATTTTGAACGATATTTTTCAAACTAGCTGGGAATTGTCCGAAATGCTTTGAAAATGCTCAAGAGTTACTTTTTATCAAAACTGTCAAGAAAGGACCCTTAAATCGCTTTATAGCCCAAACTGTCGGTAAAATTCAGAAAAATCCAAAATAACGCGTTAACACAGAAATAGAGACGATTTTGAACGATATTTTTAAAACTAGCTGGGAATTGTCCGAAATGCTTTGAAAATGCTCAAGAGTTACTTTTTATCAAAACTGTCAAGAAAGGACCCTTAAATCGCTTTATAGCCCAAACTGTCGGTAAAATTCAGAAAAATCCAAAATAACGCGTTAACACAGAAATAGAGACGATTTTGAAAGCAATTTTTAAAACTAGCTGGGAATTGTCCGAAATGCTTTGAAAATGCTCAAAAGTAACTTTTTATCAAAACTGTCAAGAAAGGACCCTTTAATCGCTTTATAGCCCAAACTGTTGGTAGAATTCCGAAAAATCCAAAATAACGCGTTAACACAGAAATAGAGACGGTTTTGAACGCAATTTCTGAAACTAGCTGGGAATTGTCCGAAATGCTTTAAAATTTTAGCTGTGACCTAAGAGTATGCTTAAAAGTTACTTTTTATCAAAATTGTTCAAGAAAGGACCCTTAAATCGATTTATAGCCTAAACTGTCGGTAAAATTCAGAAAAATCCAAAATAACGCGTTAACACAGAAATAGAGACGATTTTGAACGATATTTTTCAAACTAGCTGGGAATTGTCCGAAATGCTTTGAAAATGCTCAAGAGTTACTTTTTATCAAAACTGTTCAAGAAAAGACCCTTAAATCGCTTTATAGCCCAAACTGTCGGTAAAATTCAGAAAAATCCAAAATAACGCGTTAACACAGAAATAGAGACGATTTTGAACGATATTTTTAAAACTAGCTGGGAATTGTCCGAAATGCTTTGAAAATGCTCAAGAGTTACTTTTTATCAAAACTGTCAAGAAAGGACCCTTAAATCGCTTTATAGCCCAAACTGTCGGTAAAATTCAGAAAAATCCAAAATAACGCGTTAACACAGAAATAGAGACGATTTTGAAAGCAATTTTTAAAACTAGCTGGGAATTGTCCGAAATGCTTTGAAAATGCTCAAAAGTAACTTTTTATCAAAACTGTCAAGAAAGGACCCTTTAATCGCTTTATAGCCCAAACTGTTGGTAGAATTCCGAAAAATCCAAAATAACGCGTTAACACAGAAATAGAGACGGTTTTGAACGCAATTTCTGAAACTAGCTGGGAATTGTCCGAAATGCTTTAAAATTTTAGCTGTGACCTAAGAGTATGCTTAAAAGTTACTTTTTATCAAAACTGTTCAAGAAAGGACCCTTAAATCGATTTATAGCCTAAACTGTCGGTAAAATTCAGAAAAATCCAAAATAACGCGTTAACACAGAAATAGAGACGATTTTGAACGATATTTTTAAAACTAGCTGGGAAATGTCCGAAATGCTTTGAAAATGCTCAATAGTTACTTTTTATCAAAACTGTTCAAGAAAAGACCCTTAAATCGATTTATAGCCCAATCTGTCGGGAAAATTCAGTAAAATCCAAAATAACGCGTTAGCACAGAAATAGAGACGGTTTTGAACGAAATTTTGGAATTTAGCTGGGAAATGTCCGAAATGTGTCAAATTTAGCTGTTAACATAGGAGAATGCTTAAGAGTTACTTTTTATCAAAACTATCCAAGAAAGGTCCCTTAAATCGCTTTATAGCCCAAACTGTCGTTAAAATTCAAAAAAATCCAAAATAACGCGTTTGCTCAGAAATGGAGACGATTTTGTACGAAATTTTGAAACTAGCTGGGAAATTTTAGTTGAAGACCTGAAATATGTTTTATATTCATATTCTGTCGAAATTTGACTGAAAAAATAATTTTTTGAATTTTCAAATTTTTCGAAATTTTTCAAAGGGGTTAGACTTAGGAAATTTTATGAAAAAATCACTTTTCCAAAAAATAATTTTTTGAATTTTCAAATTTTTCAAAGGGGTTAGCCTTAGGAAATTTTATGAAAAAATCACTTTTCCAAAAAATAATTTTTTGAATTTTCAAATTTTTCGAAATTTTTCAAAGGGGTTAGTCTTAGGAAATTTTATGAAAAAATCACTTTTCCAAAAAATAATTTTTTGAATTTTCAAATTTTTCAAAGGGGTTAGCCTTAGGAAATTTTATGAAAAAATCACTTTTCCAAAAAATAATTTTTTGAATTTTCAAATTTTTCGAAATTTTTCAAAGGGGTTAGTCTTAGGAAATTTTATGAAAAAATCACTTTTCCAAAAAATAATTTTTTGAATTTTCAAATTTTTCAAAGGGCCTTAAAAAAGTTAAAAGCCTTAGGAAATTTTATGAAAAAATCACTTTTCCAAAAAATAATTTTTTGAATTTTCAAATTTTTCGAAATTTTTCAAAGGGGTTAGCCTTAGGAAATTTTATGAAAAAATCACTTTTCCAAAAAATAATTTTTTGAATTTTCAAATTTTTCGAAATTTTTGAAAGGGGTTAGCCTTGGGAAATTTTATGAAAAAATCACTTTTCCAAAAATTAATTTTTTGAATTTTCAAATTTTTCGAAATTTTTCAAAGGGGTTAGCCTTAGGAAATTTTATGAAAAAATCACTTTTCCAAAAAATGGCTCAAAATGCTTCCAGATTTTGGTTTTAAAATAGAAATATGATTTACAGTCACTTTATTTCAAATCTGCCCAAAAAAGGACCCTTAATTCAGTTTATAGCCCAAAATGTAGGTAAAATTCAGAAATTTTCAGTGTTTGAAATGCAGTCCTTTTTTGGGATCAACTTTCGACCCCCTTAATATTTAGTGGTTGTTAAGATTTTCGTTTTTAAGAATCTCCTATTAATGAACTTCAATGTTGCCAAGTTACAACATTGTGCTCCCAAAACTCTCTGTGTAAAAATTATGTATGTGTACCACTGAAAAAAAGAACTTTGCAAATTTTGACCCCCTTAATATTTTGTGGTTGTTAAGATTTTCGTTTTTAAGAATCTCCTATAGAAGACCTTAAATGTGGCCAAGTTACAATACTGTGCTCCAAATACACTATGAGTAAAAATTCAAAAACTGAAAAATCAATGTATTTTCAAAGGGAAATTTTGAACTTTGAAAATAGTGGCTCAAATGCTACCAAATTTTTTTTGGGGACCTGAAATATGTTTTATATTCATATTCTGTCCAAATGTGACTGAAAAAATAATTTTTTGAATTTTCAAATTTTTCGAAATTTTTCAAAGGGGTTAGCCTTAGGAAATTTTATGAAAAAATCACTTTTCCAAAAAATGGCTCAAAATGCTTCCAGATTTTGGTTTTAAAATAGAAATATGATTTGCAGTCACTTTATTTCAAATCTGCCCAATAAAGGACCCTTAATTCAGTTTATAGCCCAAAATGTAGGTAAAATTCAGAAATTTTCAGTGTTTGAAATGCAGTCCTTTTTTGGGATCAACTTTCGACCCCCTTAATATTTAGTGGTTGTTAAGATTTTCGTTTTTAAGAATCTCCTATTAATGAACTTCAATGTTGCCAAGTTACAACATTGTGCTCCCAAAACTCTCTGTGTAAAAATTATGTATGTGTACCACTGAAAAAAACAACTTTGCAAATTTTGACCCCCTTAATATTTTGTGGTTGTTAAGATTTTCGTTTTTAAGAATCTCCTATAGAAGACCTTAAATGTGGCCAAGTTACAATACTGTGCTCAAAATACACTATGAGTAAAAATTCAAAAACTGTAAAATCAATGTATTTTCAAAGGGAAATTTTGAACTTTGAAAATAGTGGCTCAAATGCTACCAAATTTTTTTTGGGGACCTGAAATATGTTTTATATTCATATTCTGTCCAAATGTGACTGAAAAAATAATTTTTTGAATTTTCAAATTTTTCGAAATTTTTCAAAGGGGTTAGCCTTAGGAAATTTTATGAAAAAATCACTTTTCCAAAAAATGGCTCAAAATGCTTCCAGATTTTGGTTTTAAAATAGAAATATGATTTGCAGTCACTTTATTTCAAATCTGCCCAATAAAGGACCCTTAATTCAGTTTATAGCCCAAAATGTAGGTAAAATTCAGAAATTTTCAGTGTTTGAAATGCAGTCCTTTTTTGGGATCAACTTTCGACCCCCTTAATATTTAGTGGTTGTTAAGATTTTCGTTTTTAAGAATCTCCTATTAATGAACTTCAATGTTGCCAAGTTACAACATTGTGCTCCCAAAACTCTCTGTGTAAAAATTATGTATGTGTACCACTGAAAAAAACAACTTTGCAAATTTTGACCCCCTTAATATTTTGTGGTTGTTAAGATTTTCGTTTTTAAGAATCTCCTATAGAAGACCTTAAATGTGGCCAAGTTACAATACTGTGCTCCAAATACACTATGAGTAAAAATTCAAAAACTGTAAAATCAATGTATTTTCAAAGGGAAATTTTGAACTTTGAAAATAGTGGCTCAAATGCTACCAAATTTTTTTTGGGGACCTGAAATATGTTTTATATTCATATTCTGTCCAAATGTGACTGAAAAAATAATTTTTTGAATTTTCAAATTTTTCGAAATTTTTCAAAGGGGTTAGCCTTAGGAAATTTTATGAAAAAATCACTTTTCCAAAAAATGGCTCAAAATGCTTCCAGATTTTGGTTTTAAAATAGAAATATGATTTGCAGTCACTTTATTTCAAATCTGCCCAATAAAGGACCCTTAATTCAGTTTATAGCCCAAAATGTAGGTAAAATTCAGAAATTTTCAGTGTTTGAAATGCAGTCCTTTTTTGGGATCAACTTTCGACCCCCTTAATATTTAGTGGTTGTTAAGATTTTCGTTTTTAAGAATCTCCTATTAATGAACTTCAATGTTGCCAAGTTACAACATTGTGCTCCCAAAACTCTCTGTGTAAAAATTATGTATGTGTACCACTGAAAAAAACAACTTTGCAAATTTTGACCCCCTTAATATTTTGTGGTTGTTAAGATTTTCGTTTTTAAGAATCTCCTATAGAAGACCTTAAATGTGGCCAAGTTACAATACTGTGCTCCAAATACACTATGAGTAAAAATTCAAAAACTGTAAAATCAATGTATTTTCAAAGGGAAATTTTGAACTTTGAAAATAGTGGCTCAAATGCTACCAAATTTTTTTTGGGGACCTGAAATATGTTTTATATTCATATTCTGTCCAAATGTGACTGAAAAAATAATTTTTTGAATTTTCAAATTTTTCGAAATTTTTCAAAGGGGTTAGCCTTAGGAAATTTTATGAAAAAATCACTTTTCCAAAAAATGGCTCAAAATGCTTCCAGATTTTGGTTTTAAAATAGAAATATGATTTGCAGTCACTTTATTTCAAATCTGCCCAATAAAGGACCCTTAATTCAGTTTATAGCCCAAAATGTAGGTAAAATTCAGAAATTTTCAGTGTTTGAAATGCAGTCCTTTTTTGGGATCAACTTTCGACCCCCTTAATATTTAGTGGTTGTTAAGATTTTCGTTTTTAAGAATCTCCTATTAATGAACTTCAATGTTGCCAAGTTACAACATTGTGCTCCCAAAACTCTCTGTGTAAAAATTATGTATGTGTACCACTGAAAAAAACAACTTTGCAAATTTTGACCCCCTTAATATTTTGTGGTTGTTAAGATTTTCGTTTTTAAGAATCTCCTATAGAAGACCTTAAATGTGGCCAAGTTACAATACTGTGCTCAAAATACACTATGAGTAAAAATTCAAAAACTGTAAAATCAATGTATTTTCAAAGGGAAATTTTGAACTTTGAAAATAGTGGCTCAAATGCTACCAAATTTTTTTTGGGGACCTGAAATATGTTTTATATTCATATTCTGTCCAAATGTGACTGAAAAAATAATTTTTTGAATTTTCAAATTTTTCGAAATTTTTCAAAGGGGTTAGCCTTAGGAAATTTTATGAAAAAATCACTTTTCCAAAAAATAATTTTTTGAATTTTCAAATTTTTCGAAATTTTTCAAAGGGGTTAGCCTTAGGAAATTTTATGAAAAAATCACTTTTCCAAAAAATAATTTTTTGAATTTTCAAATTTTTCGAAATTTTTGAAAGGGGTTAGCCTTGGGAAATTTTATGAAAAAATCACTTTTCCAAAAATTAATTTTTTGAATTTTCAAATTTTTCGAAATTTTTCAAAGGGGTTAGCCTTAGGAAATTTTATGAAAAAATCACTTTTCCAAAAAATGGCTCAAAATGCTTCCAGATTTTGGTTTTAAAATAGAAATATGATTTACAGTCACTTTATTTCAAATCTGCCCAAAAAAGGACCCTTAATTCAGTTTATAGCCCAAAATGTAGGTAAAATTCAGAAATTTTCAGTGTTTGAAATGCAGTCCTTTTTTGGGATCAACTTTCGACCCCCTTAATATTTAGTGGTTGTTAAGATTTTCGTTTTTAAGAATCTCCTATTAATGAACTTCAATGTTGCCAAGTTACAACATTGTGCTCCCAAAACTCTCTGTGTAAAAATTATGTATGTGTACCACTGAAAAAAAGAACTTTGCAAATTTTGACCCCCTTAATATTTTGTGGTTGTTAAGATTTTCGTTTTTAAGAATCTCCTATAGAAGACCTTAAATGTGGCCAAGTTACAATACTGTGCTCCAAATACACTATGAGTAAAAATTCAAAAACTGAAAAATCAATGTATTTTCAAAGGGAAATTTTGAACTTTGAAAATAGTGGCTCAAATGCTACCAAATTTTTTTTGGGGACCTGAAATATGTTTTATATTCATATTCTGTCCAAATGTGACTGAAAAAATAATTTTTTGAATTTTCAAATTTTTCGAAATTTTTCAAAGGGGTTAGCCTTAGGAAATTTTATGAAAAAATCACTTTTCCAAAAAATGGCTCAAAATGCTTCCAGATTTTGGTTTTAAAATAGAAATATGATTTGCAGTCACTTTATTTCAAATCTGCCCAATAAAGGACCCTTAATTCAGTTTATAGCCCAAAATGTAGGTAAAATTCAGAAATTTTCAGTGTTTGAAATGCAGTCCTTTTTTGGGATCAACTTTCGACCCCCTTAATATTTAGTGGTTGTTAAGATTTTCGTTTTTAAGAATCTCCTATTAATGAACTTCAATGTTGCCAAGTTACAACATTGTGCTCCCAAAACTCTCTGTGTAAAAATTATGTATGTGTACCACTGAAAAAAACAACTTTGCAAATTTTGACCCCCTTAATATTTTGTGGTTGTTAAGATTTTCGTTTTTAAGAATCTCCTATAGAAGACCTTAAATGTGGCCAAGTTACAATACTGTGCTCAAAATACACTATGAGTAAAAATTCAAAAACTGTAAAATCAATGTATTTTCAAAGGGAAATTTTGAACTTTGAAAATAGTGGCTCAAATGCTACCAAATTTTTTTTGGGGACCTGAAATATGTTTTATATTCATATTCTGTCCAAATGTGACTGAAAAAATAATTTTTTGAATTTTCAAATTTTTCGAAATTTTTCAAAGGGGTTAGCCTTAGGAAATTTTATGAAAAAATCACTTTTCCAAAAAATGGCTCAAAATGCTTCCAGATTTTGGTTTTAAAATAGAAATATGATTTGCAGTCACTTTATTTCAAATCTGCCCAATAAAGGACCCTTAATTCAGTTTATAGCCCAAAATGTAGGTAAAATTCAGAAATTTTCAGTGTTTGAAATGCAGTCCTTTTTTGGGATCAACTTTCGACCCCCTTAATATTTAGTGGTTGTTAAGATTTTCGTTTTTAAGAATCTCCTATTAATGAACTTCAATGTTGCCAAGTTACAACATTGTGCTCCCAAAACTCTCTGTGTAAAAATTATGTATGTGTACCACTGAAAAAAACAACTTTGCAAATTTTGACCCCCTTAATATTTTGTGGTTGTTAAGATTTTCGTTTTTAAGAATCTCCTATAGAAGACCTTAAATGTGGCCAAGTTACAATACTGTGCTCCAAATACACTATGAGTAAAAATTCAAAAACTGTAAAATCAATGTATTTTCAAAGGGAAATTTTGAACTTTGAAAATAGTGGCTCAAATGCTACCAAATTTTTTTTGGGGACCTGAAATATGTTTTATATTCATATTCTGTCCAAATGTGACTGAAAAAATAATTTTTTGAATTTTCAAATTTTTCGAAATTTTTCAAAGGGGTTAGCCTTAGGAAATTTTATGAAAAAATCACTTTTCCAAAAAATGGCTCAAAATGCTTCCAGATTTTGGTTTTAAAATAGAAATATGATTTGCAGTCACTTTATTTCAAATCTGCCCAATAAAGGACCCTTAATTCAGTTTATAGCCCAAAATGTAGGTAAAATTCAGAAATTTTCAGTGTTTGAAATGCAGTCCTTTTTTGGGATCAACTTTCGACCCCCTTAATATTTAGTGGTTGTTAAGATTTTCGTTTTTAAGAATCTCCTATTAATGAACTTCAATGTTGCCAAGTTACAACATTGTGCTCCCAAAACTCTCTGTGTAAAAATTATGTATGTGTACCACTGAAAAAAACAACTTTGCAAATTTTGACCCCCTTAATATTTTGTGGTTGTTAAGATTTTCGTTTTTAAGAATCTCCTATAGAAGACCTTAAATGTGGCCAAGTTACAATACTGTGCTCCAAATACACTATGAGTAAAAATTCAAAAACTGTAAAATCAATGTATTTTCAAAGGGAAATTTTGAACTTTGAAAATAGTGGCTCAAATGCTACCAAATTTTTTTTGGGGACCTGAAATATGTTTTATATTCATATTCTGTCCAAATGTGACTGAAAAAATAATTTTTTGAATTTTCAAATTTTTCGAAATTTTTCAAAGGGGTTAGCCTTAGGAAATTTTATGAAAAAATCACTTTTCCAAAAAATGGCTCAAAATGCTTCCAGATTTTGGTTTTAAAATAGAAATATGATTTGCAGTCACTTTATTTCAAATCTGCCCAATAAAGGACCCTTAATTCAGTTTATAGCCCAAAATGTAGGTAAAATTCAGAAATTTTCAGTGTTTGAAATGCAGTCCTTTTTTGGGATCAACTTTCGACCCCCTTAATATTTAGTGGTTGTTAAGATTTTCGTTTTTAAGAATCTCCTATTAATGAACTTCAATGTTGCCAAGTTACAACATTGTGCTCCCAAAACTCTCTGTGTAAAAATTATGTATGTGTACCACTGAAAAAAACAACTTTGCAAATTTTGACCCCCTTAATATTTTGTGGTTGTTAAGATTTTCGTTTTTAAGAATCTCCTATAGAAGACCTTAAATGTGGCCAAGTTACAATACTGTGCTCAAAATACACTATGAGTAAAAATTCAAAAACTGTAAAATCAATGTATTTTCAAAGGGAAATTTTGAACTTTGAAAATAGTGGCTCAAATGCTACCAAATTTTTTTTGGGGACCTGAAATATGTTTTATATTCATATTCTGTCCAAATGTGACTGAAAAAATAATTTTTTGAATTTTCAAATTTTTCGAAATTTTTCAAAGGGGTTAGCCTTAGGAAATTTTATGAAAAAATCACTTTTCCAAAAAATGGCTCAAAATGCTTCCAGATTTTGGTTTTAAAATAGAAATATGATTTGCAGTCACTTTATTTCAAATCTGCCCAATAAAGGACCCTTAATTCAGTTTATAGCCCAAAATGTAGGTAAAATTCAGAAATTTTCAGTGTTTGAAATGCAGTCCTTTTTTGGGATCAACTTTCGACCCCCTTAATATTTAGTGGTTGTTAAGATTTTCGTTTTTAAGAATCTCCTATTAATGAACTTCAATGTTGCCAAGTTACAACATTGTGCTCCCAAAACTCTCTGTGTAAAAATTATGTATGTGTACCACTGAAAAAAACAACTTTGCAAATTTTGACCCCCTTAATATTTTGTGGTTGTTAAGATTTTCGTTTTTAAGAATCTCCTATAGAAGACCTTAAATGTGGCCAAGTTACAATACTGTGCTCCAAATACACTATGAGTAAAAATTCAAAAACTGTAAAATCAATGTATTTTCAAAGGGAAATTTTGAACTTTGAAAATAGTGGCTCAAATGCTACCAAATTTTTTTTGGGGACCTGAAATATGTTTTATATTCATATTCTGTCCAAATGTGACTGAAAAAATAATTTTTTGAATTTTCAAATTTTTCGAAATTTTTCAAAGGGGTTAGCCTTAGGAAATTTTATGAAAAAATCACTTTTCCAAAAAATGGCTCAAAATGCTTCCAGATTTTGGTTTTAAAATAGAAATATGATTTGCAGTCACTTTATTTCAAATCTGCCCAATAAAGGACCCTTAATTCAGTTTATAGCCCAAAATGTAGGTAAAATTCAGAAATTTTCAGTGTTTGAAATGCAGTCCTTTTTTGGGATCAACTTTCGACCCCCTTAATATTTAGTGGTTGTTAAGATTTTCGTTTTTAAGAATCTCCTATTAATGAACTTCAATGTTGCCAAGTTACAACATTGTGCTCCCAAAACTCTCTGTGTAAAAATTATGTATGTGTACCACTGAAAAAAACAACTTTGCAAATTTTGACCCCCTTAATATTTTGTGGTTGTTAAGATTTTCGTTTTTAAGAATCTCCTATAGAAGACCTTAAATGTGGCCAAGTTACAATACTGTGCTCCAAATACACTATGAGTAAAAATTCAAAAACTGTAAAATCAATGTATTTTCAAAGGGAAATTTTGAACTTTGAAAATAGTGGCTCAAATGCTACCAAATTTTTTTTGGGGACCTGAAATATGTTTTATATTCATATTCTGTCCAAATGTGACTGAAAAAATAATTTTTTGAATTTTCAAATTTTTCGAAATTTTTCAAAGGGGTTAGCCTTAGGAAATTTTATGAAAAAATCACTTTTCCAAAAAATGGCTCAAAATGCTTCCAGATTTTGGTTTTAAAATAGAAATATGATTTGCAGTCACTTTATTTCAAATCTGCCCAATAAAGGACCCTTAATTCAGTTTATAGCCCAAAATGTAGGTAAAATTCAGAAATTTTCAGTGTTTGAAATGCAGTCCTTTTTTGGGATCAACTTTCGACCCCCTTAATATTTAGTGGTTGTTAAGATTTTCGTTTTTAAGAATCTCCTATTAATGAACTTCAATGTTGCCAAGTTACAACATTGTGCTCCCAAAACTCTCTGTGTAAAAATTATGTATGTGTACCACTGAAAAAAACAACTTTGCAAATTTTGACCCCCTTAATATTTTGTGGTTGTTAAGATTTTCGTTTTTAAGAATCTCCTATAGAAGACCTTAAATGTGGCCAAGTTACAATACTGTGCTCAAAATACACTATGAGTAAAAATTCAAAAACTGTAAAATCAATGTATTTTCAAAGGGAAATTTTGAACTTTGAAAATAGTGGCTCAAATGCTACCAAATTTTTTTTGGGGACCTGAAATATGTTTTATATTCATATTCTGTCCAAATGTGACTGAAAAAATAATTTTTTGAATTTTCAAATTTTTCGAAATTTTTCAAAGGGGTTAGCCTTAGGAAATTTTATGAAAAAATCACTTTTCCAAAAAATGGCTCAAAATGCTTCCAGATTTTGGTTTTAAAATAGAAATATGATTTGCAGTCACTTTATTTCAAATCTGCCCAATAAAGGACCCTTAATTCAGTTTATAGCCCAAAATGTAGGTAAAATTCAGAAATTTTCAGTGTTTGAAATGCAGTCCTTTTTTGGGATCAACTTTCGACCCCCTTAATATTTAGTGGTTGTTAAGATTTTCGTTTTTAAGAATCTCCTATTAATGAACTTCAATGTTGCCAAGTTACAACATTGTGCTCCCAAAACTCTCTGTGTAAAAATTATGTATGTGTACCACTGAAAAAAACAACTTTGCAAATTTTGACCCCCTTAATATTTTGTGGTTGTTAAGATTTTCGTTTTTAAGAATCTCCTATAGAAGACCTTAAATGTGGCCAAGTTACAATACTGTGCTCCAAATACACTATGAGTAAAAATTCAAAAACTGTAAAATCAATGTATTTTCAAAGGGAAATTTTGAACTTTGAAAATAGTGGCTCAAATGCTACCAAATTTTTTTTGGGGACCTGAAATATGTTTTATATTCATATTCTGTCCAAATGTGACTGAAAAAATAATTTTTTGAATTTTCAAATTTTTCGAAATTTTTCAAAGGGGTTAGCCTTAGGAAATTTTATGAAAAAATCACTTTTCCAAAAAATGGCTCAAAATGCTTCCAGATTTTGGTTTTAAAATAGAAATATGATTTGCAGTCACTTTATTTCAAATCTGCCCAATAAAGGACCCTTAATTCAGTTTATAGCCCAAAATGTAGGTAAAATTCAGAAATTTTCAGTGTTTGAAATGCAGTCCTTTTTTGGGATCAACTTTCGACCCCCTTAATATTTAGTGGTTGTTAAGATTTTCGTTTTTAAGAATCTCCTATTAATGAACTTCAATGTTGCCAAGTTACAACATTGTGCTCCCAAAACTCTCTGTGTAAAAATTATGTATGTGTACCACTGAAAAAAACAACTTTGCAAATTTTGACCCCCTTAATATTTTGTGGTTGTTAAGATTTTCGTTTTTAAGAATCTCCTATAGAAGACCTTAAATGTGGCCAAGTTACAATACTGTGCTCCAAATACACTATGAGTAAAAATTCAAAAACTGTAAAATCAATGTATTTTCAAAGGGAAATTTTGAACTTTGAAAATAGTGGCTCAAATGCTACCAAATTTTTTTTGGGGACCTGAAATATGTTTTATATTCATATTCTGTCCAAATGTGACTGAAAAAATAATTTTTTGAATTTTCAAATTTTTCGAAATTTTTCAAAGGGGTTAGCCTTAGGAAATTTTATGAAAAAATCACTTTTCCAAAAAATGGCTCAAAATGCTTCCAGATTTTGGTTTTAAAATAGAAATATGATTTGCAGTCACTTTATTTCAAATCTGCCCAATAAAGGACCCTTAATTCAGTTTATAGCCCAAAATGTAGGTAAAATTCAGAAATTTTCAGTGTTTGAAATGCAGTCCTTTTTTGGGATCAACTTTCGACCCCCTTAATATTTAGTGGTTGTTAAGATTTTCGTTTTTAAGAATCTCCTATTAATGAACTTCAATGTTGCCAAGTTACAACATTGTGCTCCCAAAACTCTCTGTGTAAAAATTATGTATGTGTACCACTGAAAAAAACAACTTTGCAAATTTTGACCCCCTTAATATTTTGTGGTTGTTAAGATTTTCGTTTTTAAGAATCTCCTATAGAAGACCTTAAATGTGGCCAAGTTACAATACTGTGCTCAAAATACACTATGAGTAAAAATTCAAAAACTGTAAAATCAATGTATTTTCAAAGGGAAATTTTGAACTTTGAAAATAGTGGCTCAAATGCTACCAAATTTTTTTTGGGGACCTGAAATATGTTTTATATTCATATTCTGTCCAAATGTGACTGAAAAAATAATTTTTTGAATTTTCAAATTTTTCGAAATTTTTCAAAGGGGTTAGCCTTAGGAAATTTTATGAAAAAATCACTTTTCCAAAAAATGGCTCAAAATGCTTCCAGATTTTGGTTTTAAAATAGAAATATGATTTGCAGTCACTTTATTTCAAATCTGCCCAATAAAGGACCCTTAATTCAGTTTATAGCCCAAAATGTAGGTAAAATTCAGAAATTTTCAGTGTTTGAAATGCAGTCCTTTTTTGGGATCAACTTTCGACCCCCTTAATATTTAGTGGTTGTTAAGATTTTCGTTTTTAAGAATCTCCTATTAATGAACTTCAATGTTGCCAAGTTACAACATTGTGCTCCCAAAACTCTCTGTGTAAAAATTATGTATGTGTACCACTGAAAAAAACAACTTTGCAAATTTTGACCCCCTTAATATTTTGTGGTTGTTAAGATTTTCGTTTTTAAGAATCTCCTATAGAAGACCTTAAATGTGGCCAAGTTACAATACTGTGCTCCAAATACACTATGAGTAAAAATTCAAAAACTGTAAAATCAATGTATTTTCAAAGGGAAATTTTGAACTTTGAAAATAGTGGCTCAAATGCTACCAAATTTTTTTTGGGGACCTGAAATATGTTTTATATTCATATTCTGTCCAAATGTGACTGAAAAAATAATTTTTTGAATTTTCAAATTTTTCGAAATTTTTCAAAGGGGTTAGCCTTAGGAAATTTTATGAAAAAATCACTTTTCCAAAAAATGGCTCAAAATGCTTCCAGATTTTGGTTTTAAAATAGAAATATGATTTGCAGTCACTTTATTTCAAATCTGCCCAATAAAGGACCCTTAATTCAGTTTATAGCCCAAAATGTAGGTAAAATTCAGAAATGTTCAGTGTTTGAAATGCAGTCCTTTTTTGGGATCAACTTTCGACCCCCTTAATATTTAGTGGTTGTTAAGATTTTCGTTTTTAAGAATCTCCTATTAATGAACTTCAATGTTGCCAAGTTACAACATTGTGCTCCCAAAACTCTCTGTGTAAAAATTATGTATGTGTACCACTGAAAAAAACAACTTTGCAAATTTTGACCCCCTTAATATTTTGTGGTTGTTAAGATTTTCGTTTTTAAGAATCTCCTATAGAAGACCTTAAATGTGGCCAAGTTACAATACTGTGCTCCAAATACACTATGAGTAAAAATTCAAAAACTGTAAAATCAATGTATTTTCAAAGGGAAATTTTGAACTTTGAAAATAGTGGCTCAAATGCTACCAAATTTTTTTTGGGGACCTGAAATATGTTTTATATTCATATTCTGTCCAAATGTGACTGAAAAAATAATTTTTATAAAATTTTATGAAAAAATCACTTTTCCAAAAAATGGCTCAAAATGCTTCCAGATTTTGGTTTTAAAATAGAAATATGATTTGCAGTCACTTTATTTCAAATCTGCCCAATAAAGGACCCTTAATTCAGTTTATAGCCCAAAATGTAGGTAAAATTCAGAAATTTTCAGTGTTTGAAATGCAGTCCTTTTTTGGGATCAACTTTCGACCCCCTTAATATTTAGTGGTTGTTAAGATTTTCGTTTTTAAGAATCTCCTATTAATGAACTTCAATGTTGCCAAGTTACAACATTGTGCTCCCAAAACTCTCTGTGTAAAAATTATGTATGTGTACCACTGAAAAAAACAACTTTGCAAATTTTGACCCCCTTAATATTTTGTGGTTGTTAAGATTTTCGTTTTTAAGAATCTCCTATAGAAGACCTTAAATGTGGCCAAGTTACAATACTGTGCTCCAAATACACTACGAGTAAAAATTCAAAAACTCCAAAATACAATCAATGTATTTTCAAAGGGAAATTTTGAACTTTGAAAATAATGGCTCAAATGCTACCAAATTTTTTTGGGGACCTGAAATATGTTTTATATTTATATTCTGTCCAAATGTGACTGAAAAAATAATTTTTTGAATTTTCAAATTTTTCGAAATTTTTCAAAGGGGTTAGACTTAGGAAATTTTATGAAAAAATCACTTTTCCAAAAAATAATTTTTTGAATTTTCAAATTTTTCGAAATTTTTCAAAGGGGTTAGTCTTAGGAAATTTTATGAAAAAATCACTTTTCCAAAAAATAATTTTTTGAATTTTCAAATTTTTCAAAGGGTTAGCCTTAGGAAATTTTATGAAAAAATCACTTTTCCAAAAAATAATTTTTTCAATTTTCAAATTTTTCAAAGGGGTTAGTCTTAGGAAATTTTATGAAAAAATCACTTTTCCAAAAAAAAAATTTTTGAATTTTCAAATTTTTCAAAGGGGTTAGCCTTAGGAAATTTTATGAAAAAATCACTTTTTCAAAAAATAATTTTTTGAATTTTCAAATTTTTCAAGGGGGTTAGCCTTAGGAAATTTTACGAAAAAATCACTTTTCCAAAAATAATTTTTTGAATTTTCAAATTTTTCGAAATTTTTCAAAGGGGTTAGACTTAGGAAATTTTATGAAAAAATCACTTTTCCAAAAAATTTCTCAAAATGCTTCCAGATTTTGGTTTTAAAATAGAAATATAGTTTACAGTAATTTTTTATTAAATATGCCCAAGAAAGGACCCTCAAATCGCTTTATAAACCAAGCTGTCGGTATAATTCAGAAAAATCCAAAATAACGCGTTAACACAGAAATGGAGACGTTTTTGAACGCAATTTTTGAAACTAGTTGGGAATTGTCCGAAATGCTTTAAAATTTTAGCTGTGACCTTAGAGTATGCTCAAAAGTTACTTTTTATCAAAACTGTTCAAGAAAGGACCCTTATATCGATTTATATCCCAAATTATCGGTAAAATTCAGAAAAATCCAAAATAACGCGTTAACACAGAAATAGAGACGATTTTGAAAGCAATTTTTAAAACTAGCTGGGAATTGTCCGAAATGCTTTGAAAATGATCAAAAGTAACTTTTTATAAAAACTGTCAAGAAAGGACCCTTAAATCGCTGTATAGCCTAAACTGTCGGTAAAATTCAGAAAAATCCAAAATAACGCGTTAACACAGAAATAGAGACGATTTTGAACGATATTTTTCAAACTAGCTGGGAATTGTCCGAAATGCTTTGAAAATGCTCAAGAGTTACTTTTTATCAAAACTGTCAAGAAAGGACCCTTAAATCGCTTTATAGCCCAAACTGTCGGTAAAATTCAGAAAAATCCAAAATAACGCGTTAACACAGAAATAGAGACGATTTTGAACGATATTTTTCAAACTAGCTGGGAATTGTCCGAAATGCTTTGAAAATGCTCAAGAGTTACTTTTTATCAAAACTGTCAAGAAAGGACCCTTAAATCGCTTTATAGCCCAAACTGTCGGTAAAATTCAGAAAAATCCAAAATAACGCTTTAACACAGAAATAGAGACGATTTTGAAAGCAATTTTTAAAACTAGCTGGGAATTGTCCGAAATGCTTTGAAAATGCTCAAAAGTAACTTTTTATCAAAACTGTCAAGAAAGGACCCTTTAATCGCTTTATAGCCCAAACTGTTGGTAGAATTCCGAAAAATCCAAAATAACGCGTTAACACAGAAATAGAGACGGTTTTGAACGCAATTTCTGAAACTAGCTGGGAATTGTCCGAAATGCTTTAAAATTTTAGCTGTGACCTAAGAGTATGCTTAAAAGTTACTTTTTATCAAAACTGTTCAAGAAAGGACCCTTAAATCGATTTATAGCCTAAACTGTCGGTAAAATTCAGAAAAATCCAAAATAACGCGTTAACACAGAAATAGAGACGATTTTGAACGATATTTTTCAAACTAGCTGGGAATTGTCCGAAATGCTTTGAAAATGCTCAAGAGTTACTTTTTATCAAAACTGTCAAGAAAGAACCCTTAAATCGCTTTATAGCCCAAACTGTCGGTAAAATTCAGAAAAATCCAAAATAACGCGTTAACACAGAAATAGAGACGATTTTGAACGATATTTTTAAAACTAGCTGGGAATTGTCCGAAATGCTTTGAAAATGCTCAAGAGTTACTTTTTATCAAAACTGTCAAGAAAGGACCCTTAAATCGCTTTATAGCCCAAACTGTCGGTAAAATTCAGAAAAATCCAAAATAACGCGTTAACACAGAAATAGAGACGATTTTGAAAGCAATTTTTAAAACTAGCTGGGAATTGTCCGAAATGCTTTGAAAATGCTCAAAAGTAACTTTTTATCAAAACTGTCAAGAAAGGACCCTTTAATCGCTTTATAGCCCAAACTGTTGGTAGAATTCCGAAAAATCCAAAATAACGCGTTAACACAGAAATAGAGACGGTTTTGAACGCAATTTCTGAAACTAGCTGGGAATTGTCCGAAATGCTTTAAAATTTTAGCTGTGACCTAAGAGTATGCTTAAAAGTTACTTTTTATCAAAACTGTTCAAGAAAGGACCCTTAAATCGATTTATAGCCTAAACTGTCGGTAAAATTCAGAAAAATCCAAAATAACGCGTTAACACAGAAATAGAGACGATTTTGAACGATATTTTTAAAACTAGCTGGGAAATGTCCGAAATGCTTTGAAAATGCTCAATAGTTACTTTTTATCAAAACTGTTCAAGAAAAGACCCTTAAATCGATTTATAGCCCAATCTGTCGGGAAAATTCAGTAAAATCCAAAATAACGCGTTAGCACAGAAATAGAGACGGTTTTGAACGAAATTTTGGAATTTAGCTGGGAAATGTCCGAAATGTGTCAAATTTAGCTGTTAACATAGGAGAATGCTTAAGAGTTACTTTTTATCAAAACTATCCAAGAAAGGTCCCTTAAATCGCTTTATAGCCCAAACTGTCGTTAAAATTCAAAAAAATCCAAAATAACGCGTTTGCTCAGAAATGGAGACGATTTTGTACGAAATTTTGAAACTAGCTGGGAAATTTTAGTTGAAGACCTGAAATATGTTTTATATTCATATTCTGTCGAAATTTGACTGAAAAAATAATTTTTTGAATTTTCAAATTTTTCAAAGGGGTTAGCCTTAGGAAATTTTATGAAAAAATCACTTTTCCAAAAAATAATTTTTTGAATTTTCAAATTTTTCGAAATTTTTCAAAGGGGTTAGTCTTAGGAAATTTTATGAAAAAATCACTTTTCCAAAAAATAATTTTTTGAATTTTCAAATTTTTCGAAATTTTTCAAAGGGGTTAGTCTTAGGAAATTTTATGAAAAAATCACTTTTCCAAAAAATAATTTTTTGAATTTTCAAATTTTTCAAAGGGGTTAGCCTTAGGAAATTTTATGAAAAAATCACTTTTCCAAAAAATAATTTTTTGAATTTTCAAATTTTTCGAAATTTTTCAAAGGGGTTAGTCTTAGGAAATTTTATGAAAAAATCACTTTTCCAAAAAATAATTTTTTGAATTTTCAAATTTTTCAAAGGGCCTTAAAAAAGTTAAAAGCCTTAGGAAATTTTATGAAAAAATCACTTTTCCAAAAAATAATTTTTTGAATTTTCAAATTTTTCGAAATTTTTCAAAGGGGTTAGCCTTAGGAAATTTTATGAAAAAATCACTTTTCCAAAAAATAATTTTTTGAATTTTCAAATTTTTCGAAATTTTTGAAAGGGGTTAGCCTTGGGAAATTTTATGAAAAAATCACTTTTCCAAAAATTAATTTTTTGAATTTTCAAATTTTTCGAAATTTTTCAAAGGGGTTAGCCTTAGGAAATTTTATGAAAAAATCACTTTTCCAAAAAATGGCTCAAAATGCTTCCAGATTTTGGTTTTAAAATAGAAATATGATTTACAGTCACTTTATTTCAAATCTGCCCAAAAAAGGACCCTTAATTCAGTTTATAGCCCAAAATGTAGGTAAAATTCAGAAATTTTCAGTGTTTGAAATGCAGTCCTTTTTTGGGATCAACTTTCGACCCCCTTAATATTTAGTGGTTGTTAAGATTTTCGTTTTTAAGAATCTCCTATTAATGAACTTCAATGTTGCCAAGTTACAACATTGTGCTCCCAAAACTCTCTGTGTAAAAATTATGTATGTGTACCACTGAAAAAAAGAACTTTGCAAATTTTGACCCCCTTAATATTTTGTGGTTGTTAAGATTTTCGTTTTTAAGAATCTCCTATAGAAGACCTTAAATGTGGCCAAGTTACAATACTGTGCTCCAAATACACTATGAGTAAAAATTCAAAAACTGTAAAATCAATGTATTTTCAAAGGGAAATTTTGAACTTTGAAAATAGTGGCTCAAATGCTACCAAATTTTTTTTGGGGACCTGAAATATGTTTTATATTCATATTCTGTCCAAATGTGACTGAAAAAATAATTTTTTGAATTTTCAAATTTTTCGAAATTTTTCAAAGGGGTTAGCCTTAGGAAATTTTATGAAAAAATCACTTTTCCAAAAAATGGCTCAAAATGCTTCCAGATTTTGGTTTTAAAATAGAAATATGATTTGCAGTCACTTTATTTCAAATCTGCCCAATAAAGGACCCTTAATTCAGTTTATAGCCCAAAATGTAGGTAAAATTCAGAAATTTTCAGTGTTTGAAATGCAGTCCTTTTTTGGGATCAACTTTCGACCCCCTTAATATTTAGTGGTTGTTAAGATTTTCGTTTTTAAGAATCTCCTATTAATGAACTTCAATGTTGCCAAGTTACAACATTGTGCTCCCAAAACTCTCTGTGTAAAAATTATGTATGTGTACCACTGAAAAAAACAACTTTGCAAATTTTGACCCCCTTAATATTTTGTGGTTGTTAAGATTTTCGTTTTTAAGAATCTCCTATAGAAGACCTTAAATGTGGCCAAGTTACAATACTGTGCTCCAAATACACTATGAGTAAAAATTCAAAAACTGTAAAATCAATGTATTTTCAAAGGGAAATTTTGAACTTTGAAAATAGTGGCTCAAATGCTACCAAATTTTTTTTGGGGACCTGAAATATGTTTTATATTCATATTCTGTCCAAATGTGACTGAAAAAATAATTTTTTGAATTTTCAAATTTTTCGAAATTTTTCAAAGGGGTTAGCCTTAGGAAATTTTATGAAAAAATCACTTTTCCAAAAAATGGCTCAAAATGCTTCCAGATTTTGGTTTTAAAATAGAAATATGATTTGCAGTCACTTTATTTCAAATCTGCCCAATAAAGGACCCTTAATTCAGTTTATAGCCCAAAATGTAGGTAAAATTCAGAAATTTTCAGTGTTTGAAATGCAGTCCTTTTTTGGGATCAACTTTCGACCCCCTTAATATTTAGTGGTTGTTAAGATTTTCGTTTTTAAGAATCTCCTATTAATGAACTTCAATGTTGCCAAGTTACAACATTGTGCTCCCAAAACTCTCTGTGTAAAAATTATGTATGTGTACCACTGAAAAAAACAACTTTGCAAATTTTGACCCCCTTAATATTTTGTGGTTGTTAAGATTTTCGTTTTTAAGAATCTCCTATAGAAGACCTTAAATGTGGCCAAGTTACAATACTGTGCTCAAAATACACTATGAGTAAAAATTCAAAAACTGTAAAATCAATGTATTTTCAAAGGGAAATTTTGAACTTTGAAAATAGTGGCTCAAATGCTACCAAATTTTTTTTGGGGACCTGAAATATGTTTTATATTCATATTCTGTCCAAATGTGACTGAAAAAATAATTTTTTGAATTTTCAAATTTTTCGAAATTTTTCAAAGGGGTTAGCCTTAGGAAATTTTATGAAAAAATCACTTTTCCAAAAAATAATTTTTTGAATTTTCAAATTTTTCGAAATTTTTCAAAGGGGTTAGCCTTAGGAAATTTTATGAAAAAATCACTTTTCCAAAAAATAATTTTTTGAATTTTCAAATTTTTCGAAATTTTTGAAAGGGGTTAGCCTTGGGAAATTTTATGAAAAAATCACTTTTCCAAAAATTAATTTTTTGAATTTTCAAATTTTTCGAAATTTTTCAAAGGGGTTAGCCTTAGGAAATTTTATGAAAAAATCACTTTTCCAAAAAATGGCTCAAAATGCTTCCAGATTTTGGTTTTAAAATAGAAATATGATTTACAGTCACTTTATTTCAAATCTGCCCAAAAAAGGACCCTTAATTCAGTTTATAGCCCAAAATGTAGGTAAAATTCAGAAATTTTCAGTGTTTGAAATGCAGTCCTTTTTTGGGATCAACTTTCGACCCCCTTAATATTTAGTGGTTGTTAAGATTTTCGTTTTTAAGAATCTCCTATTAATGAACTTCAATGTTGCCAAGTTACAACATTGTGCTCCCAAAACTCTCTGTGTAAAAATTATGTATGTGTACCACTGAAAAAAAGAACTTTGCAAATTTTGACCCCCTTAATATTTTGTGGTTGTTAAGATTTTCGTTTTTAAGAATCTCCTATAGAAGACCTTAAATGTGGCCAAGTTACAATACTGTGCTCCAAATACACTATGAGTAAAAATTCAAAAACTGAAAAATCAATGTATTTTCAAAGGGAAATTTTGAACTTTGAAAATAGTGGCTCAAATGCTACCAAATTTTTTTTGGGGACCTGAAATATGTTTTATATTCATATTCTGTCCAAATGTGACTGAAAAAATAATTTTTTGAATTTTCAAATTTTTCGAAATTTTTCAAAGGGGTTAGCCTTAGGAAATTTTATGAAAAAATCACTTTTCCAAAAAATGGCTCAAAATGCTTCCAGATTTTGGTTTTAAAATAGAAATATGATTTGCAGTCACTTTATTTCAAATCTGCCCAATAAAGGACCCTTAATTCAGTTTATAGCCCAAAATGTAGGTAAAATTCAGAAATTTTCAGTGTTTGAAATGCAGTCCTTTTTTGGGATCAACTTTCGACCCCCTTAATATTTAGTGGTTGTTAAGATTTTCGTTTTTAAGAATCTCCTATTAATGAACTTCAATGTTGCCAAGTTACAACATTGTGCTCCCAAAACTCTCTGTGTAAAAATTATGTATGTGTACCACTGAAAAAAACAACTTTGCAAATTTTGACCCCCTTAATATTTTGTGGTTGTTAAGATTTTCGTTTTTAAGAATCTCCTATAGAAGACCTTAAATGTGGCCAAGTTACAATACTGTGCTCAAAATACACTATGAGTAAAAATTCAAAAACTGTAAAATCAATGTATTTTCAAAGGGAAATTTTGAACTTTGAAAATAGTGGCTCAAATGCTACCAAATTTTTTTTGGGGACCTGAAATATGTTTTATATTCATATTCTGTCCAAATGTGACTGAAAAAATAATTTTTTGAATTTTCAAATTTTTCGAAATTTTTCAAAGGGGTTAGCCTTAGGAAATTTTATGAAAAAATCACTTTTCCAAAAAATGGCTCAAAATGCTTCCAGATTTTGGTTTTAAAATAGAAATATGATTTGCAGTCACTTTATTTCAAATCTGCCCAATAAAGGACCCTTAATTCAGTTTATAGCCCAAAATGTAGGTAAAATTCAGAAATTTTCAGTGTTTGAAATGCAGTCCTTTTTTGGGATCAACTTTCGACCCCCTTAATATTTAGTGGTTGTTAAGATTTTCGTTTTTAAGAATCTCCTATTAATGAACTTCAATGTTGCCAAGTTACAACATTGTGCTCCCAAAACTCTCTGTGTAAAAATTATGTATGTGTACCACTGAAAAAAACAACTTTGCAAATTTTGACCCCCTTAATATTTTGTGGTTGTTAAGATTTTCGTTTTTAAGAATCTCCTATAGAAGACCTTAAATGTGGCCAAGTTACAATACTGTGCTCCAAATACACTATGAGTAAAAATTCAAAAACTGTAAAATCAATGTATTTTCAAAGGGAAATTTTGAACTTTGAAAATAGTGGCTCAAATGCTACCAAATTTTTTTTGGGGACCTGAAATATGTTTTATATTCATATTCTGTCCAAATGTGACTGAAAAAATAATTTTTTGAATTTTCAAATTTTTCGAAATTTTTCAAAGGGGTTAGCCTTAGGAAATTTTATGAAAAAATCACTTTTCCAAAAAATGGCTCAAAATGCTTCCAGATTTTGGTTTTAAAATAGAAATATGATTTGCAGTCACTTTATTTCAAATCTGCCCAATAAAGGACCCTTAATTCAGTTTATAGCCCAAAATGTAGGTAAAATTCAGAAATTTTCAGTGTTTGAAATGCAGTCCTTTTTTGGGATCAACTTTCGACCCCCTTAATATTTAGTGGTTGTTAAGATTTTCGTTTTTAAGAATCTCCTATTAATGAACTTCAATGTTGCCAAGTTACAACATTGTGCTCCCAAAACTCTCTGTGTAAAAATTATGTATGTGTACCACTGAAAAAAACAACTTTGCAAATTTTGACCCCCTTAATATTTTGTGGTTGTTAAGATTTTCGTTTTTAAGAATCTCCTATAGAAGACCTTAAATGTGGCCAAGTTACAATACTGTGCTCCAAATACACTATGAGTAAAAATTCAAAAACTGTAAAATCAATGTATTTTCAAAGGGAAATTTTGAACTTTGAAAATAGTGGCTCAAATGCTACCAAATTTTTTTTGGGGACCTGAAATATGTTTTATATTCATATTCTGTCCAAATGTGACTGAAAAAATAATTTTTTGAATTTTCAAATTTTTCGAAATTTTTCAAAGGGGTTAGCCTTAGGAAATTTTATGAAAAAATCACTTTTCCAAAAAATGGCTCAAAATGCTTCCAGATTTTGGTTTTAAAATAGAAATATGATTTGCAGTCACTTTATTTCAAATCTGCCCAATAAAGGACCCTTAATTCAGTTTATAGCCCAAAATGTAGGTAAAATTCAGAAATTTTCAGTGTTTGAAATGCAGTCCTTTTTTGGGATCAACTTTCGACCCCCTTAATATTTAGTGGTTGTTAAGATTTTCGTTTTTAAGAATCTCCTATTAATGAACTTCAATGTTGCCAAGTTACAACATTGTGCTCCCAAAACTCTCTGTGTAAAAATTATGTATGTGTACCACTGAAAAAAACAACTTTGCAAATTTTGACCCCCTTAATATTTTGTGGTTGTTAAGATTTTCGTTTTTAAGAATCTCCTATAGAAGACCTTAAATGTGGCCAAGTTACAATACTGTGCTCAAAATACACTATGAGTAAAAATTCAAAAACTGTAAAATCAATGTATTTTCAAAGGGAAATTTTGAACTTTGAAAATAGTGGCTCAAATGCTACCAAATTTTTTTTGGGGACCTGAAATATGTTTTATATTCATATTCTGTCCAAATGTGACTGAAAAAATAATTTTTTGAATTTTCAAATTTTTCGAAATTTTTCAAAGGGGTTAGCCTTAGGAAATTTTATGAAAAAATCACTTTTCCAAAAAATGGCTCAAAATGCTTCCAGATTTTGGTTTTAAAATAGAAATATGATTTGCAGTCACTTTATTTCAAATCTGCCCAATAAAGGACCCTTAATTCAGTTTATAGCCCAAAATGTAGGTAAAATTCAGAAATTTTCAGTGTTTGAAATGCAGTCCTTTTTTGGGATCAACTTTCGACCCCCTTAATATTTAGTGGTTGTTAAGATTTTCGTTTTTAAGAATCTCCTATTAATGAACTTCAATGTTGCCAAGTTACAACATTGTGCTCCCAAAACTCTCTGTGTAAAAATTATGTATGTGTACCACTGAAAAAAACAACTTTGCAAATTTTGACCCCCTTAATATTTTGTGGTTGTTAAGATTTTCGTTTTTAAGAATCTCCTATAGAAGACCTTAAATGTGGCCAAGTTACAATACTGTGCTCCAAATACACTATGAGTAAAAATTCAAAAACTGTAAAATCAATGTATTTTCAAAGGGAAATTTTGAACTTTGAAAATAGTGGCTCAAATGCTACCAAATTTTTTTTGGGGACCTGAAATATGTTTTATATTCATATTCTGTCCAAATGTGACTGAAAAAATAATTTTTTGAATTTTCAAATTTTTCGAAATTTTTCAAAGGGGTTAGCCTTAGGAAATTTTATGAAAAAATCACTTTTCCAAAAAATGGCTCAAAATGCTTCCAGATTTTGGTTTTAAAATAGAAATATGATTTGCAGTCACTTTATTTCAAATCTGCCCAATAAAGGACCCTTAATTCAGTTTATAGCCCAAAATGTAGGTAAAATTCAGAAATTTTCAGTGTTTGAAATGCAGTCCTTTTTTGGGATCAACTTTCGACCCCCTTAATATTTAGTGGTTGTTAAGATTTTCGTTTTTAAGAATCTCCTATTAATGAACTTCAATGTTGCCAAGTTACAACATTGTGCTCCCAAAACTCTCTGTGTAAAAATTATGTATGTGTACCACTGAAAAAAACAACTTTGCAAATTTTGACCCCCTTAATATTTTGTGGTTGTTAAGATTTTCGTTTTTAAGAATCTCCTATAGAAGACCTTAAATGTGGCCAAGTTACAATACTGTGCTCAAAATACACTATGAGTAAAAATTCAAAAACTGTAAAATCAATGTATTTTCAAAGGGAAATTTTGAACTTTGAAAATAGTGGCTCAAATGCTACCAAATTTTTTTTGGGGACCTGAAATATGTTTTATATTCATATTCTGTCCAAATGTGACTGAAAAAATAATTTTTTGAATTTTCAAATTTTTCGAAATTTTTCAAAGGGGTTAGCCTTAGGAAATTTTATGAAAAAATCACTTTTCCAAAAAATGGCTCAAAATGCTTCCAGATTTTGGTTTTAAAATAGAAATATGATTTGCAGTCACTTTATTTCAAATCTGCCCAATAAAGGACCCTTAATTCAGTTTATAGCCCAAAATGTAGGTAAAATTCAGAAATTTTCAGTGTTTGAAATGCAGTCCTTTTTTGGGATCAACTTTCGACCCCCTTAATATTTAGTGGTTGTTAAGATTTTCGTTTTTAAGAATCTCCTATTAATGAACTTCAATGTTGCCAAGTTACAACATTGTGCTCCCAAAACTCTCTGTGTAAAAATTATGTATGTGTACCACTGAAAAAAACAACTTTGCAAATTTTGACCCCCTTAATATTTTGTGGTTGTTAAGATTTTCGTTTTTAAGAATCTCCTATAGAAGACCTTAAATGTGGCCAAGTTACAATACTGTGCTCCAAATACACTATGAGTAAAAATTCAAAAACTGTAAAATCAATGTATTTTCAAAGGGAAATTTTGAACTTTGAAAATAGTGGCTCAAATGCTACCAAATTTTTTTTGGGGACCTGAAATATGTTTTATATTCATATTCTGTCCAAATGTGACTGAAAAAATAATTTTTTGAATTTTCAAATTTTTCGAAATTTTTCAAAGGGGTTAGCCTTAGGAAATTTTATGAAAAAATCACTTTTCCAAAAAATGGCTCAAAATGCTTCCAGATTTTGGTTTTAAAATAGAAATATGATTTGCAGTCACTTTATTTCAAATCTGCCCAATAAAGGACCCTTAATTCAGTTTATAGCCCAAAATGTAGGTAAAATTCAGAAATTTTCAGTGTTTGAAATGCAGTCCTTTTTTGGGATCAACTTTCGACCCCCTTAATATTTAGTGGTTGTTAAGATTTTCGTTTTTAAGAATCTCCTATTAATGAACTTCAATGTTGCCAAGTTACAACATTGTGCTCCCAAAACTCTCTGTGTAAAAATTATGTATGTGTACCACTGAAAAAAACAACTTTGCAAATTTTGACCCCCTTAATATTTTGTGGTTGTTAAGATTTTCGTTTTTAAGAATCTCCTATAGAAGACCTTAAATGTGGCCAAGTTACAATACTGTGCTCCAAATACACTATGAGTAAAAATTCAAAAACTGTAAAATCAATGTATTTTCAAAGGGAAATTTTGAACTTTGAAAATAGTGGCTCAAATGCTACCAAATTTTTTTTGGGGACCTGAAATATGTTTTATATTCATATTCTGTCCAAATGTGACTGAAAAAATAATTTTTTGAATTTTCAAATTTTTCGAAATTTTTCAAAGGGGTTAGCCTTAGGAAATTTTATGAAAAAATCACTTTTCCAAAAAATGGCTCAAAATGCTTCCAGATTTTGGTTTTAAAATAGAAATATGATTTGCAGTCACTTTATTTCAAATCTGCCCAATAAAGGACCCTTAATTCAGTTTATAGCCCAAAATGTAGGTAAAATTCAGAAATTTTCAGTGTTTGAAATGCAGTCCTTTTTTGGGATCAACTTTCGACCCCCTTAATATTTAGTGGTTGTTAAGATTTTCGTTTTTAAGAATCTCCTATTAATGAACTTCAATGTTGCCAAGTTACAACATTGTGCTCCCAAAACTCTCTGTGTAAAAATTATGTATGTGTACCACTGAAAAAAACAACTTTGCAAATTTTGACCCCCTTAATATTTTGTGGTTGTTAAGATTTTCGTTTTTAAGAATCTCCTATAGAAGACCTTAAATGTGGCCAAGTTACAATACTGTGCTCAAAATACACTATGAGTAAAAATTCAAAAACTGTAAAATCAATGTATTTTCAAAGGGAAATTTTGAACTTTGAAAATAGTGGCTCAAATGCTACCAAATTTTTTTTGGGGACCTGAAATATGTTTTATATTCATATTCTGTCCAAATGTGACTGAAAAAATAATTTTTTGAATTTTCAAATTTTTCGAAATTTTTCAAAGGGGTTAGCCTTAGGAAATTTTATGAAAAAATCACTTTTCCAAAAAATGGCTCAAAATGCTTCCAGATTTTGGTTTTAAAATAGAAATATGATTTGCAGTCACTTTATTTCAAATCTGCCCAATAAAGGACCCTTAATTCAGTTTATAGCCCAAAATGTAGGTAAAATTCAGAAATTTTCAGTGTTTGAAATGCAGTCCTTTTTTGGGATCAACTTTCGACCCCCTTAATATTTAGTGGTTGTTAAGATTTTCGTTTTTAAGAATCTCCTATTAATGAACTTCAATGTTGCCAAGTTACAACATTGTGCTCCCAAAACTCTCTGTGTAAAAATTATGTATGTGTACCACTGAAAAAAACAACTTTGCAAATTTTGACCCCCTTAATATTTTGTGGTTGTTAAGATTTTCGTTTTTAAGAATCTCCTATAGAAGACCTTAAATGTGGCCAAGTTACAATACTGTGCTCCAAATACACTATGAGTAAAAATTCAAAAACTGTAAAATCAATGTATTTTCAAAGGGAAATTTTGAACTTTGAAAATAGTGGCTCAAATGCTACCAAATTTTTTTTGGGGACCTGAAATATGTTTTATATTCATATTCTGTCCAAATGTGACTGAAAAAATAATTTTTTGAATTTTCAAATTTTTCGAAATTTTTCAAAGGGGTTAGCCTTAGGAAATTTTATGAAAAAATCACTTTTCCAAAAAATGGCTCAAAATGCTTCCAGATTTTGGTTTTAAAATAGAAATATGATTTGCAGTCACTTTATTTCAAATCTGCCCAATAAAGGACCCTTAATTCAGTTTATAGCCCAAAATGTAGGTAAAATTCAGAAATTTTCAGTGTTTGAAATGCAGTCCTTTTTTGGGATCAACTTTCGACCCCCTTAATATTTAGTGGTTGTTAAGATTTTCGTTTTTAAGAATCTCCTATTAATGAACTTCAATGTTGCCAAGTTACAACATTGTGCTCCCAAAACTCTCTGTGTAAAAATTATGTATGTGTACCACTGAAAAAAACAACTTTGCAAATTTTGACCCCCTTAATATTTTGTGGTTGTTAAGATTTTCGTTTTTAAGAATCTCCTATAGAAGACCTTAAATGTGGCCAAGTTACAATACTGTGCTCCAAATACACTATGAGTAAAAATTCAAAAACTGTAAAATCAATGTATTTTCAAAGGGAAATTTTGAACTTCGAAAATAGTGGCTCAAATGCTACCAAATTTTTTTTGGGGACCTGAAATATGTTTTATATTCATATTCTGTCCAAATGTGACTGAAAAAATAATTTTTTGAATTTTCAAATTTTTCGAAATTTTTCAAAGGGGTTAGCCTTAGGAAATTTTATGAAAAAATCACTTTTCCAAAAAATGGCTCAAAATGCTTCCAGATTTTGGTTTTAAAATAGAAATATGATTTGCAGTCACTTTATTTCAAATCTGCCCAATAAAGGACCCTTAATTCAGTTTATAGCCCAAAATGTAGGTAAAATTCAGAAATTTTCAGTGTTTGAAATGCAGTCCTTTTTTGGGATCAACTTTCGACCCCCTTAATATTTAGTGGTTGTTAAGATTTTCGTTTTTAAGAATCTCCTATTAATGAACTTCAATGTTGCCAAGTTACAACATTGTGCTCCCAAAACTCTCTGTGTAAAAATTATGTATGTGTACCACTGAAAAAAACAACTTTGCAAATTTTGACCCCCTTAATATTTTGTGGTTGTTAAGATTTTCGTTTTTAAGAATCTCCTATAGAAGACCTTAAATGTGGCCAAGTTACAATACTGTGCTCAAAATACACTATGAGTAAAAATTCAAAAACTGTAAAATCAATGTATTTTCAAAGGGAAATTTTGAACTTTGAAAATAGTGGCTCAAATGCTACCAAATTTTTTTTGGGGACCTGAAATATGTTTTATATTCATATTCTGTCCAAATGTGACTGAAAAAATAATTTTTTGAATTTTCAAATTTTTCGAAATTTTTCAAAGGGGTTAGCCTTAGGAAATTTTATGAAAAAATCACTTTTCCAAAAAATGGCTCAAAATGCTTCCAGATTTTGGTTTTAAAATAGAAATATGATTTGCAGTCACTTTATTTCAAATCTGCCCAATAAAGGACCCTTAATTCAGTTTATAGCCCAAAATGTAGGTAAAATTCAGAAATTTTCAGTGTTTGAAATGCAGTCCTTTTTTGGGATCAACTTTCGACCCCCTTAATATTTAGTGGTTGTTAAGATTTTCGTTTTTAAGAATCTCCTATTAATGAACTTCAATGTTGCCAAGTTACAACATTGTGCTCCCAAAACTCTCTGTGTAAAAATTATGTATGTGTACCACTGAAAAAAACAACTTTGCAAATTTTGACCCCCTTAATATTTTGTGGTTGTTAAGATTTTCGTTTTTAAGAATCTCCTATAGAAGACCTTAAATGTGGCCAAGTTACAATACTGTGCTCCAAATACACTACGAGTAAAAATTCAAAAACTCCAAAATACAATCAATGTATTTTCAAAGGGAAATTTTGAACTTTGAAAATAATGGCTCAAATGCTACCAAATTTTTTTTGGGGACCTGAAATATGTTTTATATTTATATTCTGTCCAAATGTGACTGAAAAAATAATTTTTTGAATTTTCAAATTTTTCGAAATTTTTCAAAGGGGTTAGACTTAGGAAATTTTATGAAAAAATCACTTTTCCAAAAAATAATTTTTTGAATTTTCAAATTTTTCGAAATTTTTCAAAGGGGTTAGTCTTAGGAAATTTTATGAAAAAATCACTTTTCCAAAAAATAATTTTTTGAATTTTCAAATTTTTCAAAGGGTTAGCCTTAGGAAATTTTATGAAAAAATCACTTTTCCAAAAAATAATTTTTTCAATTTTCAAATTTTTCAAAGGGGTTAGTCTTAGGAAATTTTATGAAAAAATCACTTTTCCAAAAAAAAAATTTTTGAATTTTCAAATTTTTCAAAGGGGTTAGCCTTAGGAAATTTTATGAAAAAATCACTTTTTCAAAAAATAATTTTTTGAATTTTCAAATTTTTCAAGGGGGTTAGCCTTAGGAAATTTTACGAAAAAATCACTTTTCCAAAAATAATTTTTTGAATTTTCAAATTTTTCGAAATTTTTCAAAGGGGTTAGACTTAGGAAATTTTATGAAAAAATCACTTTTCCAAAAAATTTCTCAAAATGCTTCCAGATTTTGGTTTTAAAATAGAAATATAGTTTACAGTAATTTTTTATTAAATATGCCCAAGAAAGGACCCTCAAATCGCTTTATAAACCAAGCTGTCGGTATAATTCAGAAAAATCCAAAATAACGCGTTAACACAGAAATGGAGACGTTTTTGAACGCAATTTTTGAAACTAGTTGGGAATTGTCCGAAATGCTTTAAAATTTTAGCTGTGACCTTAGAGTATGCTCAAAAGTTACTTTTTATCAAAACTGTTCAAGAAAGGACCCTTATATCGATTTATATCCCAAATTATCGGTAAAATTCAGAAAAATCCAAAATAACGCGTTAACACAGAAATAGAGACGATTTTGAAAGCAATTTTTAAAACTAGCTGGGAATTGTCCGAAATGCTTTGAAAATGATCAAAAGTAACTTTTTATAAAAACTGTCAAGAAAGGACCCTTAAATCGCTGTATAGCCTAAACTGTCGGTAAAATTCAGAAAAATCCAAAATAACGCGTTAACACAGAAATAGAGACGATTTTGAACGATATTTTTCAAACTAGCTGGGAATTGTCCGAAATGCTTTGAAAATGCTCAAGAGTTACTTTTTATCAAAACTGTCAAGAAAGGACCCTTAAATCGCTTTATAGCCCAAACTGTCGGTAAAATTCAGAAAAATCCAAAATAACGCGTTAACACAGAAATAGAGACGATTTTGAACGATATTTTTAAAACTAGCTGGGAATTGTCCGAAATGCTTTGAAAATGCTCAAGAGTTACTTTTTATCAAAACTGTCAAGAAAGGACCCTTAAATCGCTTTATAGCCCAAACTGTCGGTAAAATTCAGAAAAATCCAAAATAACGCTTTAACACAGAAATAGAGACGATTTTGAAAGCAATTTTTAAAACTAGCTGGGAATTGTCCGAAATGCTTTGAAAATGCTCAAAAGTAACTTTTTATCAAAACTGTCAAGAAAGAACCCTTTAATCGCTTTATAGCCCAAACTGTTGGTAGAATTCCGAAAAATCCAAAATAACGCGTTAACACAGAAATAGAGACGGTTTTGAACGCAATTTCTGAAACTAGCTGGGAATTGTCCGAAATGCTTTAAAATTTTAGCTGTGACCTAAGAGTATGCTTAAAAGTTACTTTTTATCAAAACTGTTCAAGAAAGGACCCTTAAATCGATTTATAGCCTAAACTGTCGGTAAAATTCAGAAAAATCCAAAATAACGCGTTAACACAGAAATAGAGACGATTTTGAACGATATTTTTCAAACTAGCTGGGAATTGTCCGAAATGCTTTGAAAATGCTCAAGAGTTACTTTTTATCAAAACTGTCAAGAAAGAACCCTTAAATCGCTTTATAGCCCAAACTGTCGGTAAAATTCAGAAAAATCCAAAATAACGCGTTAACACAGAAATAGAGACGATTTTGAACGATATTTTTAAAACTAGCTGGGAATTGTCCGAAATGCTTTGAAAATGCTCAAGAGTTACTTTTTATCAAAACTGTCAAGAAAGGACCCTTAAATCGCTTTATAGCCCAAACTGTCGGTAAAATTCAGAAAAATCCAAAATAACGCGTTAACACAGAAATAGAGACGATTTTGAAAGCAATTTTTAAAACTAGCTGGGAATTGTCCGAAATGCTTTGAAAATGCTCAAAAGTAACTTTTTATCAAAACTGTCAAGAAAGGACCCTTTAATCGCTTTATAGCCCAAACTGTTGGTAGAATTCCGAAAAATCCAAAATAACGCGTTAACACAGAAATAGAGACGGTTTTGAACGCAATTTCTGAAACTAGCTGGGAATTGTCCGAAATGCTTTAAAATTTTAGCTGTGACCTAAGAGTATGCTTAAAAGTTACTTTTTATCAAAACTGTTCAAGAAAGGACCCTTAAATCGATTTATAGCCTAAACTGTCGGTAAAATTCAGAAAAATCCAAAATAACGCGTTAACACAGAAATAGAGACGATTTTGAACGATATTTTTAAAACTAGCTGGGAAATGTCCGAAATGCTTTGAAAATGCTCAATAGTTACTTTTTATCAAAACTGTTCAAGAAAAGACCCTTAAATCGATTTATAGCCCAATCTGTCGGGAAAATTCAGTAAAATCCAAAATAACGCGTTAGCACAGAAATAGAGACGGTTTTGAACGAAATTTTGGAATTTAGCTGGGAAATGTCCGAAATGTGTCAAATTTAGCTGTTAACATAGGAGAATGCTTAAGAGTTACTTTTTATCAAAACTATCCAAGAAAGGTCCCTTAAATCGCTTTATAGCCCAAACTGTCGTTAAAATTCAAAAAAATCCAAAATAACGCGTTTGCTCAGAAATGGAGACGATTTTGTACGAAATTTTGAAACTAGCTGGGAAATTTTAGTTGAAGACCTGAAATATGTTTTATATTCATATTCTGTCGAAATTTGACTGAAAAAATAATTTTTTGAATTTTCAAATTTTTCGAAATTTTTCAAAGGGGTTAGACTTAGGAAATTTTATGAAAAAATCACTTTTCCAAAAAATAATTTTTTGAATTTTCAAATTTTTCAAAGGGGTTAGCCTTAGGAAATTTTATGAAAAAATCACTTTTCCAAAAAATAATTTTTTGAATTTTCAAATTTTTCGAAATTTTTCAAAGGGGTTAGTCTTAGGAAATTTTATGAAAAAATCACTTTTCCAAAAAATAATTTTTTGAATTTTCAAATTTTTCAAAGGGGTTAGCCTTAGGAAATTTTATGAAAAAATCACTTTTCCAAAAAATAATTTTTTGAATTTTCAAATTTTTCAAAGGGGTTAGCCTTAGGAAATTTTATGAAAAAATCACTTTTCCAAAAAATAATTTTTTGAATTTTCAAATTTTTCGAAATTTTTCAAAGGGGTTAGTCTTAGGAAATTTTATGAAAAAATCACTTTTCCAAAAAATAATTTTTTGAATTTTCAAATTTTTCAAAGGGGTTAGCCTTAGGAAATTTTATGAAAAAATCACTTTTCCAAAAAATAATTTTTTGAATTTTCAAATTTTTCGAAATTTTTCAAAGGGGTTAGTCTTAGGAAATTTTATGAAAAAATCACTTTTCCAAAAAATAATTTTTTGAATTTTCAAATTTTTCAAAGGGCCTTAAAAAAGTTAAAAGCCTTAGGAAATTTTATGAAAAAATCACTTTTCCAAAAAATAATTTTTTGAATTTTCAAATTTTTCGAAATTTTTCAAAGGGGTTAGCCTTAGGAAATTTTATGAAAAAATCACTTTTCCAAAAAATAATTTTTTGAATTTTCAAATTTTTCGAAATTTTTGAAAGGGGTTAGCCTTGGGAAATTTTATGAAAAAATCACTTTTCCAAAAATTAATTTTTTGAATTTTCAAATTTTTCGAAATTTTTCAAAGGGGTTAGCCTTAGGAAATTTTATGAAAAAATCACTTTTCCAAAAAATGGCTCAAAATGCTTCCAGATTTTGGTTTTAAAATAGAAATATGATTTGCAGTCACTTTATTTCAAATCTGCCCAATAAAGGACCCTTAATTCAGTTTATAGCCCAAAATGTAGGTAAAATTCAGAAATTTTCAGTGTTTGAAATGCAGTCCTTTTTTGGGATCAACTTTAGACCCCCTTAATATTTAGTGGTTGTTAAGATTTTCGTTTTTAAGAATCTCCTATTAATGAACTTCAATGTTGCCAAGTTACAACATTGTGCTCCCAAAACTCTCTGTGTAAAAATTATGTATGTGTACCACTGAAAAAAACAACTTTGCAAATTTTGACCCCCTTAATATTTTGTGGTTGTTAAGATTTTCGTTTTTAAGAATCTCCTATAGAAGACCTTAAATGTGGCCAAGTTACAATACTGTGCTCCAAATACACTATGAGTAAAAATTCAAAAACTGTAAAATCAATGTATTTTCAAAGGGAAATTTTGAACTTTGAAAATAGTGGCTCAAATGCTACCAAATTTTTTTTGGGGACCTGAAATATGTTTTATATTCATATTCTGTCCAAATGTGACTGAAAAAATAATTTTTTGAATTTTCAAATTTTTCGAAATTTTTCAAAGGGGTTAGCCTTAGGAAATTTTATGAAAAAATCACTTTTCCAAAAAATGGCTCAAAATGCTTCCAGATTTTGGTTTTAAAATAGAAATATGATTTGCAGTCACTTTATTTCAAATCTGCCCAATAAAGGACCCTTAATTCAGTTTATAGCCCAAAATGTAGGTAAAATTCAGAAATTTTCAGTGTTTGAAATGCAGTCCTTTTTTGGGATCAACTTTCGACCCCCTTAATATTTAGTGGTTGTTAAGATTTTCGTTTTTAAGAATCTCCTATTAATGAACTTCAATGTTGCCAAGTTACAACATTGTGCTCCCAAAACTCTCTGTGTAAAAATTATGTATGTGTACCACTGAAAAAAACAACTTTGCAAATTTTGACCCCCTTAATATTTTGTGGTTGTTAAGATTTTCGTTTTTAAGAATCTCCTATAGAAGACCTTAAATGTGGCCAAGTTACAATACTGTGCTCCAAATACACTATGAGTAAAAATTCAAAAACTGTAAAATCAATGTATTTTCAAAGGGAAATTTTGAACTTTGAAAATAGTGGCTCAAATGCTACCAAATTTTTTTTGGGGACCTGAAATATGTTTTATATTCATATTCTGTCCAAATGTGACTGAAAAAATAATTTTTTGAATTTTCAAATTTTTCGAAATTTTTCAAAGGGGTTAGCCTTAGGAAATTTTATGAAAAAATCACTTTTCCAAAAAATGGCTCAAAATGCTTCCAGATTTTGGTTTTAAAATAGAAATATGATTTGCAGTCACTTTATTTCAAATCTGCCCAATAAAGGACCCTTAATTCAGTTTATAGCCCAAAATGTAGGTAAAATTCAGAAATTTTCAGTGTTTGAAATGCAGTCCTTTTTTGGGATCAACTTTCGACCCCCTTAATATTTAGTGGTTGTTAAGATTTTCGTTTTTAAGAATCTCCTATTAATGAACTTCAATGTTGCCAAGTTACAACATTGTGCTCCCAAAACTCTCTGTGTAAAAATTATGTATGTGTACCACTGAAAAAAACAACTTTGCAAATTTTGACCCCCTTAATATTTTGTGGTTGTTAAGATTTTCGTTTTTAAGAATCTCCTATAGAAGACCTTAAATGTGGCCAAGTTACAATACTGTGCTCCAAATACACTATGAGTAAAAATTCAAAAACTGTAAAATCAATGTATTTTCAAAGGGAAATTTTGAACTTTGAAAATAGTGGCTCAAATGCTACCAAATTTTTTTTGGGGACCTGAAATATGTTTTATATTCATATTCTGTCCAAATGTGACTGAAAAAATAATTTTTTGAATTTTCAAATTTTTCGAAATTTTTCAAAGGGGTTAGCCTTAGGAAATTTTATGAAAAAATCACTTTTCCAAAAAATGGCTCAAAATGCTTCCAGATTTTGGTTTTAAAATAGAAATATGATTTGCAGTCACTTTATTTCAAATCTGCCCAATAAAGGACCCTTAATTCAGTTTATAGCCCAAAATGTAGGTAAAATTCAGAAATTTTCAGTGTTTGAAATGCAGTCCTTTTTTGGGATCAACTTTCGACCCCCTTAATATTTAGTGGTTGTTAAGATTTTCGTTTTTAAGAATCTCCTATTAATGAACTTCAATGTTGCCAAGTTACAACATTGTGCTCCCAAAACTCTCTGTGTAAAAATTATGTATGTGTACCACTGAAAAAAACAACTTTGCAAATTTTGACCCCCTTAATATTTTGTGGTTGTTAAGATTTTCGTTTTTAAGAATCTCCTATAGAAGACCTTAAATGTGGCCAAGTTACAATACTGTGCTCCAAATACACTATGAGTAAAAATTCAAAAACTGTAAAATCAATGTATTTTCAAAGGGAAATTTTGAACTTTGAAAATAGTGGCTCAAATGCTACCAAATTTTTTTTGGGGACCTGAAATATGTTTTATATTCATATTCTGTCCAAATGTGACTGAAAAAATAATTTTTTGAATTTTCAAATTTTTCGAAATTTTTCAAAGGGGTTAGCCTTAGGAAATTTTATGAAAAAATCACTTTTCCAAAAAATGGCTCAAAATGCTTCCAGATTTTGGTTTTAAAATAGAAATATGATTTGCAGTCACTTTATTTCAAATCTGCCCAATAAAGGACCCTTAATTCAGTTTATAGCCCAAAATGTAGGTAAAATTCAGAAATTTTCAGTGTTTGAAATGCAGTCCTTTTTTGGGATCAACTTTCGACCCCCTTAATATTTAGTGGTTGTTAAGATTTTCGTTTTTAAGAATCTCCTATTAATGAACTTCAATGTTGCCAAGTTACAACATTGTGCTCCCAAAACTCTCTGTGTAAAAATTATGTATGTGTACCACTGAAAAAAACAACTTTGCAAATTTTGACCCCCTTAATATTTTGTGGTTGTTAAGATTTTCGTTTTTAAGAATCTCCTATAGAAGACCTTAAATGTGGCCAAGTTACAATACTGTGCTCCAAATACACTATGAGTAAAAATTCAAAAACTGTAAAATCAATGTATTTTCAAAGGGAAATTTTGAACTTTGAAAATAGTGGCTCAAATGCTACCAAATTTTTTTTGGGGACCTGAAATATGTTTTATATTCATATTCTGTCCAAATGTGACTGAAAAAATAATTTTTTGAATTTTCAAATTTTTCGAAATTTTTCAAAGGGGTTAGCCTTAGGAAATTTTATGAAAAAATCACTTTTCCAAAAAATGGCTCAAAATGCTTCCAGATTTTGGTTTTAAAATAGAAATATGATTTGCAGTCACTTTATTTCAAATCTGCCCAATAAAGGACCCTTAATTCAGTTTATAGCCCAAAATGTAGGTAAAATTCAGAAATTTTCAGTGTTTGAAATGCAGTCCTTTTTTGGGATCAACTTTCGACCCCCTTAATATTTAGTGGTTGTTAAGATTTTCGTTTTTAAGAATCTCCTATTAATGAACTTCAATGTTGCCAAGTTACAACATTGTGCTCCCAAAACTCTCTGTGTAAAAATTATGTATGTGTACCACTGAAAAAAACAACTTTGCAAATTTTGACCCCCTTAATATTTTGTGGTTGTTAAGATTTTCGTTTTTAAGAATCTCCTATAGAAGACCTTAAATGTGGCCAAGTTACAATACTGTGCTCCAAATACACTATGAGTAAAAATTCAAAAACTGTAAAATCAATGTATTTTCAAAGGGAAATTTTGAACTTTGAAAATAGTGGCTCAAATGCTACCAAATTTTTTTTGGGGACCTGAAATATGTTTTATATTCATATTCTGTCCAAATGTGACTGAAAAAATAATTTTTTGAATTTTCAAATTTTTCGAAATTTTTCAAAGGGGTTAGCCTTAGGAAATTTTATGAAAAAATCACTTTTCCAAAAAATGGCTCAAAATGCTTCCAGATTTTGGTTTTAAAATAGAAATATGATTTGCAGTCACTTTATTTCAAATCTGCCCAATAAAGGACCCTTAATTCAGTTTATAGCCCAAAATGTAGGTAAAATTCAGAAATTTTCAGTGTTTGAAATGCAGTCCTTTTTTGGGATCAACTTTCGACCCCCTTAATATTTAGTGGTTGTTAAGATTTTCGTTTTTAAGAATCTCCTATTAATGAACTTCAATGTTGCCAAGTTACAACATTGTGCTCCCAAAACTCTCTGTGTAAAAATTATGTATGTGTACCACTGAAAAAAACAACTTTGCAAATTTTGACCCCCTTAATATTTTGTGGTTGTTAAGATTTTCGTTTTTAAGAATCTCCTATAGAAGACCTTAAATGTGGCCAAGTTACAATACTGTGCTCCAAATACACTATGAGTAAAAATTCAAAAACTGTAAAATCAATGTATTTTCAAAGGGAAATTTTGAACTTTGAAAATAGTGGCTCAAATGCTACCAAATTTTTTTTGGGGACCTGAAATATGTTTTATATTCATATTCTGTCCAAATGTGACTGAAAAAATAATTTTTTGAATTTTCAAATTTTTCGAAATTTTTCAAAGGGGTTAGCCTTAGGAAATTTTATGAAAAAATCACTTTTCCAAAAAATGGCTCAAAATGCTTCCAGATTTTGGTTTTAAAATAGAAATATGATTTGCCGTCACTTTATTTCAAATCTGCCCAATAAAGGACCCTTAATTCAGTTTATAGCCCAAAATGTAGGTAAAATTCAGAAATTTTCAGTGTTTGAAATGCAGTCCTTTTTTGGGATCAACTTTCGACCCCCTTAATATTTAGTGGTTGTTAAGATTTTCGTTTTTAAGAATCTCCTATTAATGAACTTCAATGTTGCCAAGTTACAACATTGTGCTCCCAAAACTCTCTGTGTAAAAATTATGTATGTGTACCACTGAAAAAAACAACTTTGCAAATTTTGACCCCCTTAATATTTTGTGGTTGTTAAGATTTTCGTTTTTAAGAATCTCTTATAGAAGACCTTAAATGTGGCCAAGTTACAATACTGTGCTCCAAATACACTATGAGTAAAAATTCAAAAACTGTAAAATCAATGTATTTTCAAAGGGAAATTTTGAACTTTGAAAATAGTGGCTCAAATGCTACCAAATTTTTTTTGGGGACCTGAAATATGTTTTATATTCATATTCTGTCCAAATGTGACTGAAAAAATAATTTTTTGAATTTTCAAATTTTTCGAAATTTTTCAAAGGGGTTAGCCTTAGGAAATTTTATGAAAAAATCACTTTTCCAAAAAATGGCTCAAAATGCTTCCAGATTTTGGTTTTAAAATAGAAATATGATTTGCAGTCACTTTATTTCAAATCTGCCCAATAAAGGACCCTTAATTCAGTTTATAGCCCAAAATGTAGGTAAAATTCAGAAATTTTCAGTGTTTGAAATGCAGTCCTTTTTTGGGATCAACTTTCGACCCCCTTAATATTTAGTGGTTGTTAAGATTTTCGTTTTTAAGAATCTCCTATTAATGAACTTCAATGTTGCCAAGTTACAACATTGTGCTCCCAAAACTCTCTGTGTAAAAATTATGTATGTGTACCACTGAAAAAAAGAACTTTGCAAATTTTGACCCCCTTAATATTTTGTGGTTGTTAAGATTTTCGTTTTTAAGAATCTCCTATAGAAGACCTTAAATGTGGCCAAGTTACAATACTGTGCTCCAAATACACTATGAGTAAAAATTCAAAAACTGTAAAATCAATGTATTTTCAAAGGGAAATTTTGAACTTTGAAAATAGTGGCTCAAATGCTACCAAATTTTTTTTGGGGACCTGAAATATGTTTTATATTCATATTCTGTCCAAATGTGACTGAAAAAATAATTTTTTGAATTTTCAAATTTTTCGAAATTTTTCAAAGGGGTTAGCCTTAGGAAATTTTATGAAAAAATCACTTTTCCAAAAAATGGCTCAAAATGCTTCCAGATTTTGGTTTTAAAATAGAAATATGATTTGCAGTCACTTTATTTCAAATCTGCCCAATAAAGGACCCTTAATTCAGTTTATAGCCCAAAATGTAGGTAAAATTCAGAAATTTTCAGTGTTTGAAATGCAGTCCTTTTTTGGGATCAACTTTCGACCCCCTTAATATTTAGTGGTTGTTAAGATTTTCGTTTTTAAGAATCTCCTATTAATGAACTTCAATGTTGCCAAGTTACAACATTGTGCTCCCAAAACTCTCTGTGTAAAAATTATGTATGTGTACCACTGAAAAAAACAACTTTGCAAATTTTGACCCCCTTAATATTTTGTGGTTGTTAAGATTTTCGTTTTTAAGAATCTCCTATAGAAGACCTTAAATGTGGCCAAGTTACAATACTGTGCTCCAAATACACTATGAGTAAAAATTCAAAAACTGTAAAATCAATGTATTTTCAAAGGGAAATTTTGAACTTTGAAAATAGTGGCTCAAATGCTACCAAATTTTTTTTGGGGACCTGAAATATGTTTTATATTCATATTCTGTCCAAATGTGACTGAAAAAATAATTTTTTGAATTTTCAAATTTTTCGAAATTTTTCAAAGGGGTTAGCCTTAGGAAATTTTATGAAAAAATCACTTTTCCAAAAAATGGCTCAAAATGCTTCCAGATTTTGGTTTTAAAATAGAAATATGATTTGCCGTCACTTTATTTCAAATCTGCCCAATAAAGGACCCTTAATTCAGTTTATAGCCCAAAATGTAGGTAAAATTCAGAAATTTTCAGTGTTTGAAATGCAGTCCTTTTTTGGGATCAACTTTCGACCCCCTTAATATTTAGTGGTTGTTAAGATTTTCGTTTTTAAGAATCTCCTATTAATGAACTTCAATGTTGCCAAGTTACAACATTGTGCTCCCAAAACTCTCTGTGTAAAAATTATGTATGTGTACCACTGAAAAAAACAACTTTGCAAATTTTGACCCCCTTAATATTTTGTGGTTGTTAAGATTTTCGTTTTTAAGAATCTCCTATAGAAGACCTTAAATGTGGCCAAGTTACAATACTGTGCTCCAAATACACTATGAGTAAAAATTCAAAAACTGTAAAATCAATGTATTTTCAAAGGGAAATTTTGAACTTTGAAAATAGTGGCTCAAATGCTACCAAATTTTTTTTGGGGACCTGAAATATGTTTTATATTCATATTCTGTCCAAATGTGACTGAAAAAATAATTTTTTGAATTTTCAAATTTTTCGAAATTTTTCAAAGGGGTTAGCCTTAGGAAATTTTATGAAAAAATCACTTTTCCAAAAAATGGCTCAAAATGCTTCCAGATTTTGGTTTTAAAATAGAAATATGATTTGCAGTCACTTTATTTCAAATCTGCCCAATAAAGGACCCTTAATTCAGTTTATAGCCCAAAATGTAGGTAAAATTCAGAAATTTTCAGTGTTTGAAATGCAGTCCTTTTTTGGGATCAACTTTCGACCCCCTTAATATTTAGTGGTTGTTAAGATTTTCGTTTTTAAGAATCTCCTATTAATGAACTTCAATGTTGCCAAGTTACAACATTGTGCTCCCAAAACTCTCTGTGTAAAAATTATGTATGTGTACCACTGAAAAAAACAACTTTGCAAATTTTGACCCCCTTAATATTTTGTGGTTGTTAAGATTTTCGTTTTTAAGAATCTCCTATAGAAGACCTTAAATGTGGCCAAGTTACAATACTGTGCTCCAAATACACTATGAGTAAAAATTCAAAAACTGTAAAATCAATGTATTTTCAAAGGGAAATTTTGAACTTTGAAAATAGTGGCTCAAATGCTACCAAATTTTTTTTGGGGACCTGAAATATGTTTTATATTCATATTCTGTCCAAATGTGACTGAAAAAATAATTTTTTGAATTTTCAAATTTTTCGAAATTTTTCAAAGGGGTTAGCCTTAGGAAATTTTATGAAAAAATCACTTTTCCAAAAAATGGCTCAAAATGCTTCCAGATTTTGGTTTTAAAATAGAAATATGATTTGCAGTCACTTTATTTCAAATCTGCCCAATAAAGGACCCTTAATTCAGTTTATAGCCCAAAATGTAATTAAAATTCAGAAATTTTCAGTGTTTGAAATGCAGTCCTTTTTTGGGATCAACTTTCGACCCCCTTAATATTTAGTGGTTGTTAAGATTTTCGTTTTTAAGAATCTCCTATTAATGAACTTCAATGTTGCCAAGTTACAACATTGTGCTCCCAAAACTCTCTGTGTAAAAATTATGTATGTGTACCACTGAAAAAAACAACTTTGCAAATTTTGACCCCCTTAATATTTTGTGGTTGTTAAGATTTTCGTTTTTAAGAATCTCCTATAGAAGACCTTAAATGTGGCCAAGTTACAATACTGTGCTCAAAATACACTATGAGTAAAAATTCAAAAACTGTAAAATCAATGTATTTTCAAAGGGAAATTTTGAACTTTGAAAATAGTGGCTCAAATGCTACCAAATTTTTTTTGGGGACCTGAAATATGTTTTATATTCATATTCTGTCCAAATGTGACTGAAAAAATAATTTTTTGAATTTTCAAATTTTTCGAAATTTTTCAAAGGGGTTAGCCTTAGGAAATTTTATGAAAAAATCACTTTTCCAAAAAATGGCTCAAAATGCTTCCAGATTTTGGTTTTAAAATAGAAATATGATTTGCAGTCACTTTATTTCAAATCTGCCCAATAAAGGACCCTTAATTCAGTTTATAGCCCAAAATGTAATTAAAATTCAGAAATTTTCAGTGTTTGAAATGCAGTCCTTTTTTGGGATCAACTTTCGACCCCCTTAATATTTAGTGGTTGTTAAGATTTTCGTTTTTAAGAATCTCCTATTAATGAACTTCAATGTTGCCAAGTTACAACATTGTGCTCCCAAAACTCTCTGTGTAAAAATTATGTATGTGTACCACTGAAAAAAACAACTTTGCAAATTTTGACCCCCTTAATATTTTGTGGTTGTTAAGATTTTCGTTTTTAAGAATCTCCTATAGAAGACCTTAAATGTGGCCAAGTTACAATACTGTGCTCCAAATACACTATGAGTAAAAATTCAAAAACTGTAAAATCAATGTATTTTCAAAGGGAAATTTTGAACTTTGAAAATAGTGGCTCAAATGCTACCAAATTTTTTTTGGGGACCTGAAATATGTTTTATATTCATATTCTGTCCAAATGTGACTGAAAAAATAATTTTTTGAATTTTCAAATTTTTCGAAATTTTTCAAAGGGGTTAGCCTTAGGAAATTTTATGAAAAAATCACTTTTCCAAAAAATGGCTCAAAATGCTTCCAGATTTTGGTTTTAAAATAGAAATATGATTTGCAGTCACTTTATTTCAAATCTGCCCAATAAAGGACCCTTAATTCAGTTTATAGCCCAAAATGTAGGTAAAATTCAGAAATTTTCAGTGTTTGAAATGCAGTCCTTTTTTGGGATCAACTTTCGACCCCCTTAATATTTAGTGGTTGTTAAGATTTTCGTTTTTAAGAATCTCCTATTAATGAACTTCAATGTTGCCAAGTTACAACATTGTGCTCCCAAAACTCTCTGTGTAAAAATTATGTATGTGTACCACTGAAAAAAACAACTTTGCAAATTTTGACCCCCTTAATATTTTGTGGTTGTTAAGATTTTCGTTTTTAAGAATCTCCTATAGAAGACCTTAAATGTGGCCAAGTTACAATACTGTGCTCCAAATACACTATGAGTAAAAATTCAAAAACTGTAAAATCAATGTATTTTCAAAGGGAAATTTTGAACTTCGAAAATAGTGGCTCAAATGCTACCAAATTTTTTTTGGGGACCTGAAATATGTTTTATATTCATATTCTGTCCAAATGTGACTGAAAAAATAATTTTTTGAATTTTCAAATTTTTCGAAATTTTTCAAAGGGGTTAGCCTTAGGAAATTTTATGAAAAAATCACTTTTCCAAAAAATGGCTCAAAATGCTTCCAGATTTTGGTTTTAAAATAGAAATATGATTTGCAGTCACTTTATTTCAAATCTGCCCAATAAAGGACCCTTAATTCAGTTTATAGCCCAAAATGTAGGTAAAATTCAGAAATTTTCAGTGTTTGAAATGCAGTCCTTTTTTGGGATCAACTTTCGACCCCCTTAATATTTAGTGGTTGTTAAGATTTTCGTTTTTAAGAATCTCCTATTAATGAACTTCAATGTTGCCAAGTTACAACATTGTGCTCCCAAAACTCTCTGTGTAAAAATTATGTATGTGTACCACTGAAAAAAACAACTTTGCAAATTTTGACCCCCTTAATATTTTGTGGTTGTTAAGATTTTCGTTTTTAAGAATCTCCTATAGAAGACCTTAAATGTGGCCAAGTTACAATACTGTGCTCAAAATACACTATGAGTAAAAATTCAAAAACTGTAAAATCAATGTATTTTCAAAGGGAAATTTTGAACTTTGAAAATAGTGGCTCAAATGCTACCAAATTTTTTTTGGGGACCTGAAATATGTTTTATATTCATATTCTGTCCAAATGTGACTGAAAAAATAATTTTTTGAATTTTCAAATTTTTCGAAATTTTTCAAAGGGGTTAGCCTTAGGAAATTTTATGAAAAAATCACTTTTCCAAAAAATGGCTCAAAATGCTTCCAGATTTTGGTTTTAAAATAGAAATATGATTTGCAGTCACTTTATTTCAAATCTGCCCAATAAAGGACCCTTAATTCAGTTTATAGCCCAAAATGTAGGTAAAATTCAGAAATTTTCAGTGTTTGAAATGCAGTCCTTTTTTGGGATCAACTTTCGACCCCCTTAATATTTAGTGGTTGTTAAGATTTTCGTTTTTAAGAATCTCCTATTAATGAACTTCAATGTTGCCAAGTTACAACATTGTGCTCCCAAAACTCTCTGTGTAAAAATTATGTATGTGTACCACTGAAAAAAACAACTTTGCAAATTTTGACCCCCTTAATATTTTGTGGTTGTTAAGATTTTCGTTTTTAAGAATCTCCTATAGAAGACCTTAAATGTGGCCAAGTTACAATACTGTGCTCCAAATACACTACGAGTAAAAATTCAAAAACTCCAAAATACAATCAATGTATTTTCAAAGGGAAATTTTGAACTTTGAAAATAATGGCTCAAATGCTACCAAATTTTTTTTGGGGACCTGAAATATGTTTTATATTTATATTCTGTCCAAATGTGACTGAAAAAATAATTTTTTGAATTTTCAAATTTTTCGAAATTTTTCAAAGGGGTTAGACTTAGGAAATTTTATGAAAAAATCACTTTTCCAAAAAATAATTTTTTGAATTTTCAAATTTTTCGAAATTTTTCAAAGGGGTTAGTCTTAGGAAATTTTATGAAAAAATCACTTTTCCAAAAAATAATTTTTTGAATTTTCAAATTTTTCAAAGGGTTAGCCTTAGGAAATTTTATGAAAAAATCACTTTTCCAAAAAATAATTTTTTCAATTTTCAAATTTTTCAAAGGGGTTAGTCTTAGGAAATTTTATGAAAAAATCACTTTTCCAAAAAAAAAATTTTTGAATTTTCAAATTTTTCAAAGGGGTTAGCCTTAGGAAATTTTATGAAAAAATCACTTTTTCAAAAAATAATTTTTTGAATTTTCAAATTTTTCAAGGGGGTTAGCCTTAGGAAATTTTACGAAAAAATCACTTTTCCAAAAATAATTTTTTGAATTTTCAAATTTTTCGAAATTTTTCAAAGGGGTTAGACTTAGGAAATTTTATGAAAAAATCACTTTTCCAAAAAATTTCTCAAAATGCTTCCAGATTTTGGTTTTAAAATAGAAATATAGTTTACAGTAATTTTTTATTAAATATGCCCAAGAAAGGACCCTCAAATCGCTTTATAAACCAAGCTGTCGGTATAATTCAGAAAAATCCAAAATAACGCGTTAACACAGAAATGGAGACGTTTTTGAACGCAATTTTTGAAACTAGTTGGGAATTGTCCGAAATGCTTTAAAATTTTAGCTGTGACCTTAGAGTATGCTCAAAAGTTACTTTTTATCAAAACTGTTCAAGAAAGGACCCTTATATCGATTTATATCCCAAATTATCGGTAAAATTCAGAAAAATCCAAAATAACGCGTTAACACAGAAATAGAGACGATTTTGAAAGCAATTTTTAAAACTAGCTGGGAATTGTCCGAAATGCTTTGAAAATGATCAAAAGTAACTTTTTATAAAAACTGTCAAGAAAGGACCCTTAAATCGCTGTATAGCCTAAACTGTCGGTAAAATTCAGAAAAATCCAAAATAACGCGTTAACACAGAAATAGAGACGATTTTGAACGATATTTTTCAAACTAGCTGGGAATTGTCCGAAATGCTTTGAAAATGCTCAAGAGTTACTTTTTATCAAAACTGTCAAGAAAGGACCCTTAAATCGCTTTATAGCCCAAACTGTCGGTAAAATTCAGAAAAATCCAAAATAACGCGTTAACACAGAAATAGAGACGATTTTGAACGATATTTTTAAAACTAGCTGGGAATTGTCCGAAATGCTTTGAAAATGCTCAAGAGTTACTTTTTATCAAAACTGTCAAGAAAGGACCCTTAAATCGCTTTATAGCCCAAACTGTCGGTAAAATTCAGAAAAATCCAAAATAACGCTTTAACACAGAAATAGAGACGATTTTGAAAGCAATTTTTAAAACTAGCTGGGAATTGTCCGAAATGCTTTGAAAATGCTCAAAAGTAACTTTTTATCAAAACTGTCAAGAAAGGACCCTTTAATCGCTTTATAGCCCAAACTGTTGGTAGAATTCCGAAAAATCCAAAATAACGCGTTAACACAGAAATAGAGACGGTTTTGAACGCAATTTCTGAAACTAGCTGGGAATTGTCCGAAATGCTTTAAAATTTTAGCTGTGACCTAAGAGTATGCTTAAAAGTTACTTTTTATCAAAACTGTTCAAGAAAGGACCCTTAAATCGATTTATAGCCTAAACTGTCGGTAAAATTCAGAAAAATCCAAAATAACGCGTTAACACAGAAATAGAGACGATTTTGAACGATATTTTTCAAACTAGCTGGGAATTGTCCGAAATGCTTTGAAAATGCTCAAGAGTTACTTTTTATCAAAACTGTCAAGAAAGAACCCTTAAATCGCTTTATAGCCCAAACTGTCGGTAAAATTCAGAAAAATCCAAAATAACGCGTTAACACAGAAATAGAGACGATTTTGAACGATATTTTTAAAACTAGCTGGGAATTGTCCGAAATGCTTTGAAAATGCTCAAGAGTTACTTTTTATCAAAACTGTCAAGAAAGGACCCTTAAATCGCTTTATAGCCCAAACTGTCGGTAAAATTCAGAAAAATCCAAAATAACGCGTTAACACAGAAATAGAGACGATTTTGAAAGCAATTTTTAAAACTAGCTGGGAATTGTCCGAAATGCTTTGAAAATGCTCAAAAGTAACTTTTTATCAAAACTGTCAAGAAAGGACCCTTTAATCGCTTTATAGCCCAAACTGTTGGTAGAATTCCGAAAAATCCAAAATAACGCGTTAACACAGAAATAGAGACGGTTTTGAACGCAATTTCTGAAACTAGCTGGGAATTGTCCGAAATGCTTTAAAATTTTAGCTGTGACCTAAGAGTATGCTTAAAAGTTACTTTTTATCAAAACTGTTCAAGAAAGGACCCTTAAATCGATTTATAGCCTAAACTGTCGGTAAAATTCAGAAAAATCCAAAATAACGCGTTAACACAGAAATAGAGACGATTTTGAACGATATTTTTAAAACTAGCTGGGAAATGTCCGAAATGCTTTGAAAATGCTCAATAGTTACTTTTTATCAAAACTGTTCAAGAAAAGACCCTTAAATCGATTTATAGCCCAATCTGTCGGGAAAATTCAGTAAAATCCAAAATAACGCGTTAGCACAGAAATAGAGACGGTTTTGAACGAAATTTTGGAATTTAGCTGGGAAATGTCCGAAATGTGTCAAATTTAGCTGTTAACATAGGAGAATGCTTAAGAGTTACTTTTTATCAAAACTATCCAAGAAAGGTCCCTTAAATCGCTTTATAGCCCAAACTGTCGTTAAAATTCAAAAAAATCCAAAATAACGCGTTTGCTCAGAAATGGAGACGATTTTGTACGAAATTTTGAAACTAGCTGGGAAATTTTAGTTGAAGACCTGAAATATGTTTTATATTCATATTCTGTCGAAATTTGACTGAAAAAATAATTTTTTGAATTTTCAAATTTTTCGAAATTTTTCAAAGGGGTTAGACTTAGGAAATTTTATGAAAAAATCACTTTTCCAAAAAATAATTTTTTGAATTTTCAAATTTTTCAAAGGGGTTAGCCTTAGGAAATTTTATGAAAAAATCACTTTTCCAAAAAATAATTTTTTGAATTTTCAAATTTTTCGAAATTTTTCAAAGGGGTTAGTCTTAGGAAATTTTATGAAAAAATCACTTTTCCAAAAAATAATTTTTTGAATTTTCAAATTTTTCAAAGGGGTTAGCCTTAGGAAATTTTATGAAAAAATCACTTTTCCAAAAAATAATTTTTTGAATTTTCAAATTTTTCAAAGGGGTTAGCCTTAGGAAATTTTATGAAAAAATCACTTTTCCAAAAAATAATTTTTTGAATTTTCAAATTTTTCGAAATTTTTCAAAGGGGTTAGTCTTAGGAAATTTTATGAAAAAATCACTTTTCCAAAAAATAATTTTTTGAATTTTCAAATTTTTCAAAGGGGTTAGCCTTAGGAAATTTTATGAAAAAATCACTTTTCCAAAAAATAATTTTTTGAATTTTCAAATTTTTCGAAATTTTTCAAAGGGGTTAGTCTTAGGAAATTTTATGAAAAAATCACTTTTCCAAAAAATAATTTTTTGAATTTTCAAATTTTTCAAAGGGCCTTAAAAAAGTTAAAAGCCTTAGGAAATTTTATGAAAAAATCACTTTTCCAAAAAATAATTTTTTGAATTTTCAAATTTTTCGAAATTTTTCAAAGGGGTTAGCCTTAGGAAATTTTATGAAAAAATCACTTTTCCAAAAAATAATTTTTTGAATTTTCAAATTTTTCGAAATTTTTGAAAGGGGTTAGCCTTGGGAAATTTTATGAAAAAATCACTTTTCCAAAAATTAATTTTTTGAATTTTCAAATTTTTCGAAATTTTTCAAAGGGGTTAGCCTTAGGAAATTTTATGAAAAAATCACTTTTCCAAAAAATGGCTCAAAATGCTTCCAGATTTTGGTTTTAAAATAGAAATATGATTTGCAGTCACTTTATTTCAAATCTGCCCAATAAAGGACCCTTAATTCAGTTTATAGCCCAAAATGTAGGTAAAATTCAGAAATTTTCAGTGTTTGAAATGCAGTCCTTTTTTGGGATCAACTTTCGACCCCCTTAATATTTAGTGGTTGTTAAGATTTTCGTTTTTAAGAATCTCCTATTAATGAACTTCAATGTTGCCAAGTTACAACATTGTGCTCCCAAAACTCTCTGTGTAAAAATTATGTATGTGTACCACTGAAAAAAACAACTTTGCAAATTTTGACCCCCTTAATATTTTGTGGTTGTTAAGATTTTCGTTTTTAAGAATCTCCTATAGAAGACCTTAAATGTGGCCAAGTTACAATACTGTGCTCCAAATACACTATGAGTAAAAATTCAAAAACTGTAAAATCAATGTATTTTCAAAGGGAAATTTTGAACTTTGAAAATAGTGGCTCAAATGCTACCAAATTTTTTTTGGGGACCTGAAATATGTTTTATATTCATATTCTGTCCAAATGTGACTGAAAAAATAATTTTTTGAATTTTCAAATTTTTCGAAATTTTTCAAAGGGGTTAGCCTTAGGAAATTTTATGAAAAAATCACTTTTCCAAAAAATGGCTCAAAATGCTTCCAGATTTTGGTTTTAAAATAGAAATATGATTTGCAGTCACTTTATTTCAAATCTGCCCAATAAAGGACCCTTAATTCAGTTTATAGCCCAAAATGTAGGTAAAATTCAGAAATTTTCAGTGTTTGAAATGCAGTCCTTTTTTGGGATCAACTTTCGACCCCCTTAATATTTAGTGGTTGTTAAGATTTTCGTTTTTAAGAATCTCCTATTAATGAACTTCAATGTTGCCAAGTTACAACATTGTGCTCCCAAAACTCTCTGTGTAAAAATTATGTATGTGTACCACTGAAAAAAACAACTTTGCAAATTTTGACCCCCTTAATATTTTGTGGTTGTTAAGATTTTCGTTTTTAAGAATCTCCTATAGAAGACCTTAAATGTGGCCAAGTTACAATACTGTGCTCCAAATACACTATGAGTAAAAATTCAAAAACTGTAAAATCAATGTATTTTCAAAGGGAAATTTTGAACTTTGAAAATAGTGGCTCAAATGCTACCAAATTTTTTTTGGGGACCTGAAATATGTTTTATATTCATATTCTGTCCAAATGTGACTGAAAAAATAATTTTTTGAATTTTCAAATTTTTCGAAATTTTTCAAAGGGGTTAGCCTTAGGAAATTTTATGAAAAAATCACTTTTCCAAAAAATGGCTCAAAATGCTTCCAGATTTTGGTTTTAAAATAGAAATATGATTTGCAGTCACTTTATTTCAAATCTGCCCAATAAAGGACCCTTAATTCAGTTTATAGCCCAAAATGTAGGTAAAATTCAGAAATTTTCAGTGTTTGAAATGCAGTCCTTTTTTGGGATCAACTTTCGACCCCCTTAATATTTAGTGGTTGTTAAGATTTTCGTTTTTAAGAATCTCCTATTAATGAACTTCAATGTTGCCAAGTTACAACATTGTGCTCCCAAAACTCTCTGTGTAAAAATTATGTATGTGTACCACTGAAAAAAACAACTTTGCAAATTTTGACCCCCTTAATATTTTGTGGTTGTTAAGATTTTCGTTTTTAAGAATCTCCTATAGAAGACCTTAAATGTGGCCAAGTTACAATACTGTGCTCCAAATACACTATGAGTAAAAATTCAAAAACTGTAAAATCAATGTATTTTCAAAGGGAAATTTTGAACTTTGAAAATAGTGGCTCAAATGCTACCAAATTTTTTTTGGGGACCTGAAATATGTTTTATATTCATATTCTGTCCAAATGTGACTGAAAAAATAATTTTTTGAATTTTCAAATTTTTCGAAATTTTTCAAAGGGGTTAGCCTTAGGAAATTTTATGAAAAAATCACTTTTCCAAAAAATGGCTCAAAATGCTTCCAGATTTTGGTTTTAAAATAGAAATATGATTTGCCGTCACTTTATTTCAAATCTGCCCAATAAAGGACCCTTAATTCAGTTTATAGCCCAAAATGTAGGTAAAATTCAGAAATTTTCAGTGTTTGAAATGCAGTCCTTTTTTGGGATCAACTTTCGACCCCCTTAATATTTAGTGGTTGTTAAGATTTTCGTTTTTAAGAATCTCCTATTAATGAACTTCAATGTTGCCAAGTTACAACATTGTGCTCCCAAAACTCTCTGTGTAAAAATTATGTATGTGTACCACTGAAAAAAACAACTTTGCAAATTTTGACCCCCTTAATATTTTGTGGTTGTTAAGATTTTCGTTTTTAAGAATCTCCTATAGAAGACCTTAAATGTGGCCAAGTTACAATACTGTGCTCCAAATACACTATGAGTAAAAATTCAAAAACTGTAAAATCAATGTATTTTCAAAGGGAAATTTTGAACTTTGAAAATAGTGGCTCAAATGCTACCAAATTTTTTTTGGGGACCTGAAATATGTTTTATATTCATATTCTGTCCAAATGTGACTGAAAAAATAATTTTTTGAATTTTCAAATTTTTCGAAATTTTTCAAAGGGGTTAGCCTTAGGAAATTTTATGAAAAAATCACTTTTCCAAAAAATGGCTCAAAATGCTTCCAGATTTTGGTTTTAAAATAGAAATATGATTTGCAGTCACTTTATTTCAAATCTGCCCAATAAAGGACCCTTAATTCAGTTTATAGCCCAAAATGTAGGTAAAATTCAGAAATTTTCAGTGTTTGAAATGCAGTCCTTTTTTGGGATCAACTTTCGACCCCCTTAATATTTAGTGGTTGTTAAGATTTTCGTTTTTAAGAATCTCCTATTAATGAACTTCAATGTTGCCAAGTTACAACATTGTGCTCCCAAAACTCTCTGTGTAAAAATTATGTATGTGTACCACTGAAAAAAACAACTTTGCAAATTTTGACCCCCTTAATATTTTGTGGTTGTTAAGATTTTCGTTTTTAAGAATCTCCTATAGAAGACCTTAAATGTGGCCAAGTTACAATACTGTGCTCCAAATACACTATGAGTAAAAATTCAAAAACTGTAAAATCAATGTATTTTCAAAGGGAAATTTTGAACTTTGAAAATAGTGGCTCAAATGCTACCAAATTTTTTTTGGGGACCTGAAATATGTTTTATATTCATATTCTGTCCAAATGTGACTGAAAAAATAATTTTTTGAATTTTCAAATTTTTCGAAATTTTTCAAAGGGGTTAGCCTTAGGAAATTTTATGAAAAAATCACTTTTCCAAAAAATGGCTCAAAATGCTTCCAGATTTTGGTTTTAAAATAGAAATATGATTTGCAGTCACTTTATTTCAAATCTGCCCAATAAAGGACCCTTAATTCAGTTTATAGCCCAAAATGTAGGTAAAATTCAGAAATTTTCAGTGTTTGAAATGCAGTCCTTTTTTGGGATCAACTTTCGACCCCCTTAATATTTAGTGGTTGTTAAGATTTTCGTTTTTAAGAATCTCCTATTAATGAACTTCAATGTTGCCAAGTTACAACATTGTGCTCCCAAAACTCTCTGTGTAAAAATTATGTATGTGTACCACTGAAAAAAACAACTTTGCAAATTTTGACCCCCTTAATATTTTGTGGTTGTTAAGATTTTCGTTTTTAAGAATCTCCTATAGAAGACCTTAAATGTGGCCAAGTTACAATACTGTGCTCCAAATACACTATGAGTAAAAATTCAAAAACTGTAAAATCAATGTATTTTCAAAGGGAAATTTTGAACTTTGAAAATAGTGGCTCAAATGCTACCAAATTTTTTTTGGGGACCTGAAATATGTTTTATATTCATATTCTGTCCAAATGTGACTGAAAAAATAATTTTTTGAATTTTCAAATTTTTCGAAATTTTTCAAAGGGGTTAGCCTTAGGAAATTTTATGAAAAAATCACTTTTCCAAAAAATGGCTCAAAATGCTTCCAGATTTTGGTTTTAAAATAGAAATATGATTTGCAGTCACTTTATTTCAAATCTGCCCAATAAAGGACCCTTAATTCAGTTTATAGCCCAAAATGTAGGTAAAATTCAGAAATTTTCAGTGTTTGAAATGCAGTCCTTTTTTGGGATCAACTTTCGACCCCCTTAATATTTAGTGGTTGTTAAGATTTTCGTTTTTAAGAATCTCCTATTAATGAACTTCAATGTTGCCAAGTTACAACATTGTGCTCCCAAAACTCTCTGTGTAAAAATTATGTATGTGTACCACTGAAAAAAACAACTTTGCAAATTTTGACCCCCTTAATATTTTGTGGTTGTTAAGATTTTCGTTTTTAAGAATCTCCTATAGAAGACCTTAAATGTGGCCAAGTTACAATACTGTGCTCCAAATACACTATGAGTAAAAATTCAAAAACTGTAAAATCAATGTATTTTCAAAGGGAAATTTTGAACTTTGAAAATAGTGGCTCAAATGCTACCAAATTTTTTTTGGGGACCTGAAATATGTTTTATATTCATATTCTGTCCAAATGTGACTGAAAAAATAATTTTTTGAATTTTCAAATTTTTCGAAATTTTTCAAAGGGGTTAGCCTTAGGAAATTTTATGAAAAAATCACTTTTCCAAAAAATGGCTCAAAATGCTTCCAGATTTTGGTTTTAAAATAGAAATATGATTTGCCGTCACTTTATTTCAAATCTGCCCAATAAAGGACCCTTAATTCAGTTTATAGCCCAAAATGTAGGTAAAATTCAGAAATTTTCAGTGTTTGAAATGCAGTCCTTTTTTGGGATCAACTTTCGACCCCCTTAATATTTAGTGGTTGTTAAGATTTTCGTTTTTAAGAATCTCCTATTAATGAACTTCAATGTTGCCAAGTTACAACATTGTGCTCCCAAAACTCTCTGTGTAAAAATTATGTATGTGTACCACTGAAAAAAACAACTTTGCAAATTTTGACCCCCTTAATATTTTGTGGTTGTTAAGATTTTCGTTTTTAAGAATCTCCTATAGAAGACCTTAAATGTGGCCAAGTTACAATACTGTGCTCCAAATACACTATGAGTAAAAATTCAAAAACTGTAAAATCAATGTATTTTCAAAGGGAAATTTTGAACTTTGAAAATAGTGGCTCAAATGCTACCAAATTTTTTTTGGGGACCTGAAATATGTTTTATATTCATATTCTGTCCAAATGTGACTGAAAAAATAATTTTTTGAATTTTCAAATTTTTCGAAATTTTTCAAAGGGGTTAGCCTTAGGAAATTTTATGAAAAAATCACTTTTCCAAAAAATGGCTCAAAATGCTTCCAGATTTTGGTTTTAAAATAGAAATATGATTTGCAGTCACTTTATTTCAAATCTGCCCAATAAAGGACCCTTAATTCAGTTTATAGCCCAAAATGTAGGTAAAATTCAGAAATTTTCAGTGTTTGAAATGCAGTCCTTTTTTGGGATCAACTTTCGACCCCCTTAATATTTAGTGGTTGTTAAGATTTTCGTTTTTAAGAATCTCCTATTAATGAACTTCAATGTTGCCAAGTTACAACATTGTGCTCCCAAAACTCTCTGTGTAAAAATTATGTATGTGTACCACTGAAAAAAACAACTTTGCAAATTTTGACCCCCTTAATATTTTGTGGTTGTTAAGATTTTCGTTTTTAAGAATCTCCTATAGAAGACCTTAAATGTGGCCAAGTTACAATACTGTGCTCAAAATACACTATGAGTAAAAATTCAAAAACTGTAAAATCAATGTATTTTCAAAGGGAAATTTTGAACTTTGAAAATAGTGGCTCAAATGCTACCAAATTTTTTTTGGGGACCTGAAATATGTTTTATATTCATATTCTGTCCAAATGTGACTGAAAAAATAATTTTTTGAATTTTCAAATTTTTCGAAATTTTTCAAAGGGGTTAGCCTTAGGAAATTTTATGAAAAAATCACTTTTCCAAAAAATGGCTCAAAATGCTTCCAGATTTTGGTTTTAAAATAGAAATATGATTTGCAGTCACTTTATTTCAAATCTGCCCAATAAAGGACCCTTAATTCAGTTTATAGCCCAAAATGTAGGTAAAATTCAGAAATTTTCAGTGTTTGAAATGCAGTCCTTTTTTGGGATCAACTTTCGACCCCCTTAATATTTAGTGGTTGTTAAGATTTTCGTTTTTAAGAATCTCCTATTAATGAACTTCAATGTTGCCAAGTTACAACATTGTGCTCCCAAAACTCTCTGTGTAAAAATTATGTATGTGTACCACTGAAAAAAACAACTTTGCAAATTTTGACCCCCTTAATATTTTGTGGTTGTTAAGATTTTCGTTTTTAAGAATCTCCTATAGAAGACCTTAAATGTGGCCAAGTTACAATACTGTGCTCAAAATACACTATGAGTAAAAATTCAAAAACTGTAAAATCAATGTATTTTCAAAGGGAAATTTTGAACTTTGAAAATAGTGGCTCAAATGCTACCAAATTTTTTTTGGGGACCTGAAATATGTTTTATATTCATATTCTGTCCAAATGTGACTGAAAAAATAATTTTTTGAATTTTCAAATTTTTCGAAATTTTTCAAAGGGGTTAGCCTTAGGAAATTTTATGAAAAAATCACTTTTCCAAAAAATGGCTCAAAATGCTTCCAGATTTTGGTTTTAAAATAGAAATATGATTTGCAGTCACTTTATTTCAAATCTGCCCAATAAAGGACCCTTAATTCAGTTTATAGCCCAAAATGTAATTAAAATTCAGAAATTTTCAGTGTTTGAAATGCAGTCCTTTTTTGGGATCAACTTTCGACCCCCTTAATATTTAGTGGTTGTTAAGATTTTCGTTTTTAAGAATCTCCTATTAATGAACTTCAATGTTGCCAAGTTACAACATTGTGCTCCCAAAACTCTCTGTGTAAAAATTATGTATGTGTACCACTGAAAAAAACAACTTTGCAAATTTTGACCCCCTTAATATTTTGTGGTTGTTAAGATTTTCGTTTTTAAGAATCTCCTATAGAAGACCTTAAATGTGGCCAAGTTACAATACTGTGCTCCAAATACACTATGAGTAAAAATTCAAAAACTGTAAAATCAATGTATTTTCAAAGGGAAATTTTGAACTTTGAAAATAGTGGCTCAAATGCTACCAAATTTTTTTTGGGGACCTGAAATATGTTTTATATTCATATTCTGTCCAAATGTGACTGAAAAAATAATTTTTTGAATTTTCAAATTTTTCGAAATTTTTCAAAGGGGTTAGCCTTAGGAAATTTTATGAAAAAATCACTTTTCCAAAAAATGGCTCAAAATGCTTCCAGATTTTGGTTTTAAAATAGAAATATGATTTGCAGTCACTTTATTTCAAATCTGCCCAATAAAGGACCCTTAATTCAGTTTATAGCCCAAAATGTAGGTAAAATTCAGAAATTTTCAGTGTTTGAAATGCAGTCCTTTTTTGGGATCAACTTTCGACCCCCTTAATATTTAGTGGTTGTTAAGATTTTCGTTTTTAAGAATCTCCTATTAATGAACTTCAATGTTGCCAAGTTACAACATTGTGCTCCCAAAACTCTCTGTGTAAAAATTATGTATGTGTACCACTGAAAAAAACAACTTTGCAAATTTTGACCCCCTTAATATTTTGTGGTTGTTAAGATTTTCGTTTTTAAGAATCTCCTATAGAAGACCTTAAATGTGGCCAAGTTACAATACTGTGCTCAAAATACACTATGAGTAAAAATTCAAAAACTGTAAAATCAATGTATTTTCAAAGGGAAATTTTGAACTTTGAAAATAGTGGCTCAAATGCTACCAAATTTTTTTTGGGGACCTGAAATATGTTTTATATTCATATTCTGTCCAAATGTGACTGAAAAAATAATTTTTTGAATTTTCAAATTTTTCGAAATTTTTCAAAGGGGTTAGCCTTAGGAAATTTTATGAAAAAATCACTTTTCCAAAAAATGGCTCAAAATGCTTCCAGATTTTGGTTTTAAAATAGAAATATGATTTGCAGTCACTTTATTTCAAATCTGCCCAATAAAGGACCCTTAATTCAGTTTATAGCCCAAAATGTAGGTAAAATTCAGAAATTTTCAGTGTTTGAAATGCAGTCCTTTTTTGGGATCAACCTTCGACCCCCTTAATATTTAGTGGTTGTTAAGATTTTCGTTTTTAAGAATCGCCTATTAATGAACTTCAATGTTGCCAAGTTACAACATTGTGCTCCCAAAACTCTCTGTGTAAAAATTATGTATGTGTACCACTGAAAAAAACAACTTTGCAAATTTTGACCCCCTTAATATTTTGTGGTTGTTAAGATTTTCGTTTTTAAGAATCTCCTATAGAAGACCTTAAATGTGGCCAAGTTACAATACTGTGCTCAAAATACACTATGAGTAAAAATTCAAAAACTGTAAAATCAATGTATTTTCAAAGGGAAATTTTGAACTTTGAAAATAGTGGCTCAAATGCTACCAAATTTTTTTTGGGGACCTGAAATATGTTTTATATTCATATTCTGTCCAAATGTGACTGAAAAAATAATTTTTTGAATTTTCAAATTTTTCGAAATTTTTCAAAGGGGTTAGCCTTAGGAAATTTTATGAAAAAATCACTTTTCCAAAAAATGGCTCAAAATGCTTCCAGATTTTGGTTTTAAAATAGAAATATGATTTGCAGTCACTTTATTTCAAATCTGCCCAATAAAGGACCCTTAATTCAGTTTATAGCCCAAAATGTAGGTAAAATTCAGAAATTTTCAGTGTTTGAAATGCAGTCCTTTTTTGGGATCAACTTTCGACCCCCTTAATATTTAGTGGTTGTTAAGATTTTCGTTTTTAAGAATCTCCTATTAATGAACTTCAATGTTGCCAAGTTACAACATTGTGCTCCCAAAACTCTCTGTGTAAAAATTATGTATGTGTACCACTGAAAAAAACAACTTTGCAAATTTTGACCCCCTTAATATTTTGTGGTTGTTAAGATTTTCGTTTTTAAGAATCTCCTATAGAAGACCTTAAATGTGGCCAAGTTACAATACTGTGCTCCAAATACACTATGAGTAAAAATTCAAAAACTGTAAAATCAATGTATTTTCAAAGGGAAATTTTGAACTTTGAAAATAGTGGCTCAAATGCTACCAAATTTTTTTTGGGGACCTGAAATATGTTTTATATTCATATTCTGTCCAAATGTGACTGAAAAAATAATTTTTTGAATTTTCAAATTTTTCGAAATTTTTCAAAGGGGTTAGCCTTAGGAAATTTTATGAAAAAATCACTTTTCCAAAAAATGGCTCAAAATGCTTCCAGATTTTGGTTTTAAAATAGAAATATGATTTGCAGTCACTTTATTTCAAATCTGCCCAATAAAGGACCCTTAATTCAGTTTATAGCCCAAAATGTAGGTAAAATTCAGAAATTTTCAGTGTTTGAAATGCAGTCCTTTTTTGGGATCAACTTTCGACCCCCTTAATATTTAGTGGTTGTTAAGATTTTCGTTTTTAAGAATCTCCTATTAATGAACTTCAATGTTGCCAAGTTACAACATTGTGCTCCCAAAACTCTCTGTGTAAAAATTATGTATGTGTACCACTGAAAAAAACAACTTTGCAAATTTTGACCCCCTTAATATTTTGTGGTTGTTAAGATTTTCGTTTTTAAGAATCTCCTATAGAAGACCTTAAATGTGGCCAAGTTACAATACTGTGCTCCAAATACACTATGAGTAAAAATTCAAAAACTGTAAAATCAATGTATTTTCAAAGGGAAATTTTGAACTTTGAAAATAGTGGCTCAAATGCTACCAAATTTTTTTTGGGGACCTGAAATATGTTTTATATTCATATTCTGTCCAAATGTGACTGAAAAAATAATTTTTTGAATTTTCAAATTTTTCGAAATTTTTCAAAGGGGTTAGCCTTAGGAAATTTTATGAAAAAATCACTTTTCCAAAAAATGGCTCAAAATGCTTCCAGATTTTGGTTTTAAAATAGAAATATGATTTGCAGTCACTTTATTTCAAATCTGCCCAATAAAGGACCCTTAATTCAGTTTATAGCCCAAAATGTAGGTAAAATTCAGAAATTTTCAGTGTTTGAAATGCAGTCCTTTTTTGGGATCAACTTTCGACCCCCTTAATATTTAGTGGTTGTTAAGATTTTCGTTTTTAAGAATCTCCTATTAATGAACTTCAATGTTGCCAAGTTACAACATTGTGCTCCCAAAACTCTCTGTGTAAAAATTATGTATGTGTACCACTGAAAAAAACAACTTTGCAAATTTTGACCCCCTTAATATTTTGTGGTTGTTAAGATTTTCGTTTTTAAGAATCTCCTATAGAAGACCTTAAATGTGGCCAAGTTACAATACTGTGCTCCAAATACACTATGAGTAAAAATTCAAAAACTGTAAAATCAATGTATTTTCAAAGGGAAATTTTGAACTTTGAAAATAGTGGCTCAAATGCTACCAAATTTTTTTTGGGGACCTGAAATATGTTTTATATTCATATTCTGTCCAAATGTGACTGAAAAAATAATTTTTTGAATTTTCAAATTTTTCGAAATTTTTCAAAGGGGTTAGCCTTAGGAAATTTTATGAAAAAATCACTTTTCCAAAAAATGGCTCAAAATGCTTCCAGATTTTGGTTTTAAAATAGAAATATGATTTGCCGTCACTTTATTTCAAATCTGCCCAATAAAGGACCCTTAATTCAGTTTATAGCCCAAAATGTAGGTAAAATTCAGAAATTTTCAGTGTTTGAAATGCAGTCCTTTTTTGGGATCAACTTTCGACCCCCTTAATATTTAGTGGTTGTTAAGATTTTCGTTTTTAAGAATCTCCTATTAATGAACTTCAATGTTGCCAAGTTACAACATTGTGCTCCCAAAACTCTCTGTGTAAAAATTATGTATGTGTACCACTGAAAAAAACAACTTTGCAAATTTTGACCCCCTTAATATTTTGTGGTTGTTAAGATTTTCGTTTTTAAGAATCTCCTATAGAAGACCTTAAATGTGGCCAAGTTACAATACTGTGCTCCAAATACACTATGAGTAAAAATTCAAAAACTGTAAAATCAATGTATTTTCAAAGGGAAATTTTGAACTTTGAAAATAGTGGCTCAAATGCTACCAAATTTTTTTTGGGGACCTGAAATATGTTTTATATTCATATTCTGTCCAAATGTGACTGAAAAAATAATTTTTTGAATTTTCAAATTTTTCGAAATTTTTCAAAGGGGTTAGCCTTAGGAAATTTTATGAAAAAATCACTTTTCCAAAAAATGGCTCAAAATGCTTCCAGATTTTGGTTTTAAAATAGAAATATGATTTGCAGTCACTTTATTTCAAATCTGCCCAATAAAGGACCCTTAATTCAGTTTATAGCCCAAAATGTAGGTAAAATTCAGAAATTTTCAGTGTTTGAAATGCAGTCCTTTTTTGGGATCAACTTTCGACCCCCTTAATATTTAGTGGTTGTTAAGATTTTCGTTTTTAAGAATCTCCTATTAATGAACTTCAATGTTGCCAAGTTACAACATTGTGCTCCCAAAACTCTCTGTGTAAAAATTATGTATGTGTACCACTGAAAAAAACAACTTTGCAAATTTTGACCCCCTTAATATTTTGTGGTTGTTAAGATTTTCGTTTTTAAGAATCTCCTATAGAAGACCTTAAATGTGGCCAAGTTACAATACTGTGCTCCAAATACACTATGAGTAAAAATTCAAAAACTGTAAAATCAATGTATTTTCAAAGGGAAATTTTGAACTTTGAAAATAGTGGCTCAAATGCTACCAAATTTTTTTTGGGGACCTGAAATATGTTTTATATTCATATTCTGTCCAAATGTGACTGAAAAAATAATTTTTTGAATTTTCAAATTTTTCGAAATTTTTCAAAGGGGTTAGCCTTAGGAAATTTTATGAAAAAATCACTTTTCCAAAAAATGGCTCAAAATGCTTCCAGATTTTGGTTTTAAAATAGAAATATGATTTGCCGTCACTTTATTTCAAATCTGCCCAATAAAGGACCCTTAATTCAGTTTATAGCCCAAAATGTAGGTAAAATTCAGAAATTTTCAGTGTTTGAAATGCAGTCCTTTTTTGGGATCAACTTTCGACCCCCTTAATATTTAGTGGTTGTTAAGATTTTCGTTTTTAAGAATCTCCTATTAATGAACTTCAATGTTGCCAAGTTACAACATTGTGCTCCCAAAACTCTCTGTGTAAAAATTATGTATGTGTACCACTGAAAAAAACAACTTTGCAAATTTTGACCCCCTTAATATTTTGTGGTTGTTAAGATTTTCGTTTTTAAGAATCTCCTATAGAAGACCTTAAATGTGGCCAAGTTACAATACTGTGCTCAAAATACACTATGAGTAAAAATTCAAAAACTGTAAAATCAATGTATTTTCAAAGGGAAATTTTGAACTTTGAAAATAGTGGCTCAAATGCTACCAAATTTTTTTTGGGGACCTGAAATATGTTTTATATTCATATTCTGTCCAAATGTGACTGAAAAAATAATTTTTTGAATTTTCAAATTTTTCGAAATTTTTCAAAGGGGTTAGCCTTAGGAAATTTTATGAAAAAATCACTTTTCCAAAAAATGGCTCAAAATGCTTCCAGATTTTGGTTTTAAAATAGAAATATGATTTGCAGTCACTTTATTTCAAATCTGCCCAATAAAGGACCCTTAATTCAGTTTATAGCCCAAAATGTAGGTAAAATTCAGAAATTTTCAGTGTTTGAAATGCAGTCCTTTTTTGGGATCAACTTTCGACCCCCTTAATATTTAGTGGTTGTTAAGATTTTCGTTTTTAAGAATCTCCTATTAATGAACTTCAATGTTGCCAAGTTACAACATTGTGCTCCCAAAACTCTCTGTGTAAAAATTATGTATGTGTACCACTGAAAAAAACAACTTTGCAAATTTTGACCCCCTTAATATTTTGTGGTTGTTAAGATTTTCGTTTTTAAGAATCTCCTATAGAAGACCTTAAATGTGGCCAAGTTACAATACTGTGCTCCAAATACACTATGAGTAAAAATTCAAAAACTGTAAAATCAATGTATTTTCAAAGGGAAATTTTGAACTTTGAAAATAGTGGCTCAAATGCTACCAAATTTTTTTTGGGGACCTGAAATATGTTTTATATTCATATTCTGTCCAAATGTGACTGAAAAAATAATTTTTTGAATTTTCAAATTTTTCGAAATTTTTCAAAGGGGTTAGCCTTAGGAAATTTTATGAAAAAATCACTTTTCCAAAAAATGGCTCAAAATGCTTCCAGATTTTGGTTTTAAAATAGAAATATGATTTGCAGTCACTTTATTTCAAATCTGCCCAATAAAGGACCCTTAATTCAGTTTATAGCCCAAAATGTAATTAAAATTCAGAAATTTTCAGTGTTTGAAATGCAGTCCTTTTTTGGGATCAACTTTCGACCCCCTTAATATTTAGTGGTTGTTAAGATTTTCGTTTTTAAGAATCTCCTATTAATGAACTTCAATGTTGCCAAGTTACAACATTGTGCTCCCAAAACTCTCTGTGTAAAAATTATGTATGTGTACCACTGAAAAAAACAACTTTGCAAATTTTGACCCCCTTAATATTTTGTGGTTGTTAAGATTTTCGTTTTTAAGAATCTCCTATAGAAGACCTTAAATGTGGCCAAGTTACAATACTGTGCTCCAAATACACTATGAGTAAAAATTCAAAAACTGTAAAATCAATGTATTTTCAAAGGGAAATTTTGAACTTTGAAAATAGTGGCTCAAATGCTACCAAATTTTTTTTGGGGACCTGAAATATGTTTTATATTCATATTCTGTCCAAATGTGACTGAAAAAATAATTTTTTGAATTTTCAAATTTTTCGAAATTTTTCAAAGGGGTTAGCCTTAGGAAATTTTATGAAAAAATCACTTTTCCAAAAAATGGCTCAAAATGCTTCCAGATTTTGGTTTTAAAATAGAAATATGATTTGCAGTCACTTTATTTCAAATCTGCCCAATAAAGGACCCTTAATTCAGTTTATAGCCCAAAATGTAGGTAAAATTCAGAAATTTTCAGTGTTTGAAATGCAGTCCTTTTTTGGGATCAACTTTCGACCCCCTTAATATTTAGTGGTTGTTAAGATTTTCGTTTTTAAGAATCTCCTATTAATGAACTTCAATGTTGCCAAGTTACAACATTGTGCTCCCAAAACTCTCTGTGTAAAAATTATGTATGTGTACCACTGAAAAAAACAACTTTGCAAATTTTGACCCCCTTAATATTTTGTGGTTGTTAAGATTTTCGTTTTTAAGAATCTCCTATAGAAGACCTTAAATGTGGCCAAGTTACAATACTGTGCTCAAAATACACTATGAGTAAAAATTCAAAAACTGTAAAATCAATGTATTTTCAAAGGGAAATTTTGAACTTTGAAAATAGTGGCTCAAATGCTACCAAATTTTTTTTGGGGACCTGAAATATGTTTTATATTCATATTCTGTCCAAATGTGACTGAAAAAATAATTTTTTGAATTTTCAAATTTTTCGAAATTTTTCAAAGGGGTTAGCCTTAGGAAATTTTATGAAAAAATCACTTTTCCAAAAAATGGCTCAAAATGCTTCCAGATTTTGGTTTTAAAATAGAAATATGATTTGCAGTCACTTTATTTCAAATCTGCCCAATAAAGGACCCTTAATTCAGTTTATAGCCCAAAATGTAATTAAAATTCAGAAATTTTCAGTGTTTGAAATGCAGTCCTTTTTTGGGATCAACTTTCGACCCCCTTAATATTTAGTGGTTGTTAAGATTTTCGTTTTTAAGAATCTCCTATTAATGAACTTCAATGTTGCCAAGTTACAACATTGTGCTCCCAAAACTCTCTGTGTAAAAATTATGTATGTGTACCACTGAAAAAAACAACTTTGCAAATTTTGACCCCCTTAATATTTTGTGGTTGTTAAGATTTTCGTTTTTAAGAATCTCCTATAGAAGACCTTAAATGTGGCCAAGTTACAATACTGTGCTCCAAATACACTATGAGTAAAAATTCAAAAACTGTAAAATCAATGTATTTTCAAAGGGAAATTTTGAACTTTGAAAATAGTGGCTCAAATGCTACCAAATTTTTTTTGGGGACCTGAAATATGTTTTATATTCATATTCTGTCCAAATGTGACTGAAAAAATAATTTTTTGAATTTTCAAATTTTTCGAAATTTTTCAAAGGGGTTAGCCTTAGGAAATTTTATGAAAAAATCACTTTTCCAAAAAATGGCTCAAAATGCTTCCAGATTTTGGTTTTAAAATAGAAATATGATTTGCAGTCACTTTATTTCAAATCTGCCCAATAAAGGACCCTTAATTCAGTTTATAGCCCAAAATGTAGGTAAAATTCAGAAATTTTCAGTGTTTGAAATGCAGTCCTTTTTTGGGATCAACTTTCGACCCCCTTAATATTTAGTGGTTGTTAAGATTTTCGTTTTTAAGAATCTCCTATTAATGAACTTCAATGTTGCCAAGTTACAACATTGTGCTCCCAAAACTCTCTGTGTAAAAATTATGTATGTGTACCACTGAAAAAAACAACTTTGCAAATTTTGACCCCCTTAATATTTTGTGGTTGTTAAGATTTTCGTTTTTAAGAATCTCCTATAGAAGACCTTAAATGTGGCCAAGTTACAATACTGTGCTCAAAATACACTATGAGTAAAAATTCAAAAACTGTAAAATCAATGTATTTTCAAAGGGAAATTTTGAACTTTGAAAATAGTGGCTCAAATGCTACCAAATTTTTTTTGGGGACCTGAAATATGTTTTATATTCATATTCTGTCCAAATGTGACTGAAAAAATAATTTTTTGAATTTTCAAATTTTTCGAAATTTTTCAAAGGGGTTAGCCTTAGGAAATTTTATGAAAAAATCACTTTTCCAAAAAATGGCTCAAAATGCTTCCAGATTTTGGTTTTAAAATAGAAATATGATTTGCAGTCACTTTATTTCAAATCTGCCCAATAAAGGACCCTTAATTCAGTTTATAGCCCAAAATGTAATTAAAATTCAGAAATTTTCAGTGTTTGAAATGCAGTCCTTTTTTGGGATCAACTTTCGACCCCCTTAATATTTAGTGGTTGTTAAGATTTTCGTTTTTAAGAATCTCCTATTAATGAACTTCAATGTTGCCAAGTTACAACATTGTGCTCCCAAAACTCTCTGTGTAAAAATTATGTATGTGTACCACTGAAAAAAACAACTTTGCAAATTTTGACCCCCTTAATATTTTGTGGTTGTTAAGATTTTCGTTTTTAAGAATCTCCTATAGAAGACCTTAAATGTGGCCAAGTTACAATACTGTGCTCCAAATACACTATGAGTAAAAATTCAAAAACTGTAAAATCAATGTATTTTCAAAGGGAAATTTTGAACTTTGAAAATAGTGGCTCAAATGCTACCAAATTTTTTTTGGGGACCTGAAATATGTTTTATATTCATATTCTGTCCAAATGTGACTGAAAAAATAATTTTTTGAATTTTCAAATTTTTCGAAATTTTTCAAAGGGGTTAGCCTTAGGAAATTTTATGAAAAAATCACTTTTCCAAAAAATGGCTCAAAATGCTTCCAGATTTTGGTTTTAAAATAGAAATATGATTTGCAGTCACTTTATTTCAAATCTGCCCAATAAAGGACCCTTAATTCAGTTTATAGCCCAAAATGTAGGTAAAATTCAGAAATTTTCAGTGTTTGAAATGCAGTCCTTTTTTGGGATCAACTTTCGACCCCCTTAATATTTAGTGGTTGTTAAGATTTTCGTTTTTAAGAATCTCCTATTAATGAACTTCAATGTTGCCAAGTTACAACATTGTGCTCCCAAAACTCTCTGTGTAAAAATTATGTATGTGTACCACTGAAAAAAACAACTTTGCAAATTTTGACCCCCTTAATATTTTGTGGTTGTTAAGATTTTCGTTTTTAAGAATCTCCTATAGAAGACCTTAAATGTGGCCAAGTTACAATACTGTGCTCAAAATACACTATGAGTAAAAATTCAAAAACTGTAAAATCAATGTATTTTCAAAGGGAAATTTTGAACTTTGAAAATAGTGGCTCAAATGCTACCAAATTTTTTTTGGGGACCTGAAATATGTTTTATATTCATATTCTGTCCAAATGTGACTGAAAAAATAATTTTTTGAATTTTCAAATTTTTCGAAATTTTTCAAAGGGGTTAGCCTTAGGAAATTTTATGAAAAAATCACTTTTCCAAAAAATGGCTCAAAATGCTTCCAGATTTTGGTTTTAAAATAGAAATATGATTTGCAGTCACTTTATTTCAAATCTGCCCAATAAAGGACCCTTAATTCAGTTTATAGCCCAAAATGTAGGTAAAATTCAGAAATTTTCAGTGTTTGAAATGCAGTCCTTTTTTGGGATCAACCTTCGACCCCCTTAATATTTAGTGGTTGTTAAGATTTTCGTTTTTAAGAATCGCCTATTAATGAACTTCAATGTTGCCAAGTTACAACATTGTGCTCCCAAAACTCTCTGTGTAAAAATTATGTATGTGTACCACTGAAAAAAACAACTTTGCAAATTTTGACCCCCTTAATATTTTGTGGTTGTTAAGATTTTCGTTTTTAAGAATCTCCTATAGAAGACCTTAAATGTGGCCAAGTTACAATACTGTGCTCAAAATACACTATGAGTAAAAATTCAAAAACTGTAAAATCAATGTATTTTCAAAGGGAAATTTTGAACTTTGAAAATAGTGGCTCAAATGCTACCAAATTTTTTTTGGGGACCTGAAATATGTTTTATATTCATATTCTGTCCAAATGTGACTGAAAAAATAATTTTTTGAATTTTCAAATTTTTCGAAATTTTTCAAAGGGGTTAGCCTTAGGAAATTTTATGAAAAAATCACTTTTCCAAAAAATGGCTCAAAATGCTTCCAGATTTTGGTTTTAAAATAGAAATATGATTTGCAGTCACTTTATTTCAAATCTGCCCAATAAAGGACCCTTAATTCAGTTTATAGCCCAAAATGTAGGTAAAATTCAGAAATTTTCAGTGTTTGAAATGCAGTCCTTTTTTGGGATCAACTTTCGACCCCCTTAATATTTAGTGGTTGTTAAGATTTTCGTTTTTAAGAATCTCCTATTAATGAACTTCAATGTTGCCAAGTTACAACATTGTGCTCCCAAAACTCTCTGTGTAAAAATTATGTATGTGTACCACTGAAAAAAACAACTTTGCAAATTTTGACCCCCTTAATATTTTGTGGTTGTTAAGATTTTCGTTTTTAAGAATCTCCTATAGAAGACCTTAAATGTGGCCAAGTTACAATACTGTGCTCCAAATACACTACGAGTAAAAATTCAAAAACTCCAAAATACAATCAATGTATTTTCAAAGGGAAATTTTGAACTTTGAAAATAATGGCTCAAATGCTACCAAATTTTTTTTGGGGACCTGAAATATGTTTTATATTTATATTCTGTCCAAATGTGACTGAAAAAATAATTTTTTGAATTTTCAAATTTTTCGAAATTTTTCAAAGGGGTTAGACTTAGGAAATTTTATGAAAAAATCACTTTTCCAAAAAATAATTTTTTGAATTTTCAAATTTTTCGAAATTTTTCAAAGGGGTTAGTCTTAGGAAATTTTATGAAAAAATCACTTTTCCAAAAAATAATTTTTTGAATTTTCAAATTTTTCAAAGGGTTAGCCTTAGGAAATTTTATGAAAAAATCACTTTTCCAAAAAATAATTTTTTCAATTTTCAAATTTTTCAAAGGGGTTAGTCTTAGGAAATTTTATGAAAAAATCACTTTTCCAAAAAAAAAATTTTTGAATTTTCAAATTTTTCAAAGGGGTTAGCCTTAGGAAATTTTATGAAAAAATCACTTTTTCAAAAAATAATTTTTTGAATTTTCAAATTTTTCAAGGGGGTTAGCCTTAGGAAATTTTACGAAAAAATCACTTTTCCAAAAATAATTTTTTGAATTTTCAAATTTTTCGAAATTTTTCAAAGGGGTTAGACTTAGGAAATTTTATGAAAAAATCACTTTTCCAAAAAATTTCTCAAAATGCTTCCAGATTTTGGTTTTAAAATAGAAATATAGTTTACAGTAATTTTTTATTAAATATGCCCAAGAAAGGACCCTCAAATCGCTTTATAAACCAAGCTGTCGGTATAATTCAGAAAAATCCAAAATAACGCGTTAACACAGAAATGGAGACGTTTTTGAACGCAATTTTTGAAACTAGTTGGGAATTGTCCGAAATGCTTTAAAATTTTAGCTGTGACCTTAGAGTATGCTCAAAAGTTACTTTTTATCAAAACTGTTCAAGAAAGGACCCTTATATCGATTTATATCCCAAATTATCGGTAAAATTCAGAAAAATCCAAAATAACGCGTTAACACAGAAATAGAGACGATTTTGAAAGCAATTTTTAAAACTAGCTGGGAATTGTCCGAAATGCTTTGAAAATGATCAAAAGTAACTTTTTATAAAAACTGTCAAGAAAGGACCCTTAAATCGCTGTATAGCCTAAACTGTCGGTAAAATTCAGAAAAATCCAAAATAACGCGTTAACACAGAAATAGAGACGATTTTGAACGATATTTTTCAAACTAGCTGGGAATTGTCCGAAATGCTTTGAAAATGCTCAAGAGTTACTTTTTATCAAAACTGTCAAGAAAGGACCCTTAAATCGCTTTATAGCCCAAACTGTCGGTAAAATTCAGAAAAATCCAAAATAACGCGTTAACACAGAAATAGAGACGATTTTGAACGATATTTTTAAAACTAGCTGGGAATTGTCCGAAATGCTTTGAAAATGCTCAAGAGTTACTTTTTATCAAAACTGTCAAGAAAGGACCCTTAAATCGCTTTATAGCCCAAACTGTCGGTAAAATTCAGAAAAATCCAAAATAACGCTTTAACACAGAAATAGAGACGATTTTGAAAGCAATTTTTAAAACTAGCTGGGAATTGTCCGAAATGCTTTGAAAATGCTCAAAAGTAACTTTTTATCAAAACTGTCAAGAAAGGACCCTTTAATCGCTTTATAGCCCAAACTGTTGGTAGAATTCCGAAAAATCCAAAATAACGCGTTAACACAGAAATAGAGACGGTTTTGAACGCAATTTCTGAAACTAGCTGGGAATTGTCCGAAATGCTTTAAAATTTTAGCTGTGACCTAAGAGTATGCTTAAAAGTTACTTTTTATCAAAACTGTTCAAGAAAGGACCCTTAAATCGATTTATAGCCTAAACTGTCGGTAAAATTCAGAAAAATCCAAAATAACGCGTTAACACAGAAATAGAGACGATTTTGAACGATATTTTTAAAACTAGCTGGGAAATGTCCGAAATGCTTTGAAAATGCTCAATAGTTACTTTTTATCAAAACTGTTCAAGAAAAGACCCTTAAATCGATTTATAGCCCAATCTGTCGGGAAAATTCAGTAAAATCCAAAATAACGCGTTAGCACAGAAATAGAGACGGTTTTGAACGAAATTTTGGAATTTAGCTGGGAAATGTCCGAAATGTGTCAAATTTAGCTGTTAACATAGGAGAATGCTTAAGAGTTACTTTTTATCAAAACTATCCAAGAAAGGTCCCTTAAATCGCTTTATAGCCCAAACTGTCGTTAAAATTCAAAAAAATCCAAAATAACGCGTTTGCTCAGAAATGGAGACGATTTTGTACGAAATTTTGAAACTAGCTGGGAAATTTTAGTTGAAGACCTGAAATATGTTTTATATTCATATTCTGTCGAAATTTGACTGAAAAAATAATTTTTTGAATTTTCAAATTTTTCGAAATTTTTCAAAGGGGTTAGACTTAGGAAATTTTATGAAAAAATCACTTTTCCAAAAAATAATTTTTTGAATTTTCAAATTTTTCAAAGGGGTTAGCCTTAGGAAATTTTATGAAAAAATCACTTTTCCAAAAAATAATTTTTTGAATTTTCAAATTTTTCGAAATTTTTCAAAGGGGTTAGTCTTAGGAAATTTTATGAAAAAATCACTTTTCCAAAAAATAATTTTTTGAATTTTCAAATTTTTCAAAGGGGTTAGCCTTAGGAAATTTTATGAAAAAATCACTTTTCCAAAAAATAATTTTTTGAATTTTCAAATTTTTCAAAGGGGTTAGCCTTAGGAAATTTTATGAAAAAATCACTTTTCCAAAAAATAATTTTTTGAATTTTCAAATTTTTCGAAATTTTTCAAAGGGGTTAGTCTTAGGAAATTTTATGAAAAAATCACTTTTCCAAAAAATAATTTTTTGAATTTTCAAATTTTTCAAAGGGGTTAGCCTTAGGAAATTTTATGAAAAAATCACTTTTCCAAAAAATAATTTTTTGAATTTTCAAATTTTTCGAAATTTTTCAAAGGGGTTAGTCTTAGGAAATTTTATGAAAAAATCACTTTTCCAAAAAATAATTTTTTGAATTTTCAAATTTTTCAAAGGGCCTTAAAAAAGTTAAAAGCCTTAGGAAATTTTATGAAAAAATCACTTTTCCAAAAAATAATTTTTTGAATTTTCAAATTTTTCGAAATTTTTCAAAGGGGTTAGCCTTAGGAAATTTTATGAAAAAATCACTTTTCCAAAAAATAATTTTTTGAATTTTCAAATTTTTCGAAATTTTTGAAAGGGGTTAGCCTTGGGAAATTTTATGAAAAAATCACTTTTCCAAAAATTAATTTTTTGAATTTTCAAATTTTTCGAAATTTTTCAAAGGGGTTAGCCTTAGGAAATTTTATGAAAAAATCACTTTTCCAAAAAATGGCTCAAAATGCTTCCAGATTTTGGTTTTAAAATAGAAATATGATTTGCAGTCACTTTATTTCAAATCTGCCCAATAAAGGACCCTTAATTCAGTTTATAGCCCAAAATGTAGGTAAAATTCAGAAATTTTCAGTGTTTGAAATGCAGTCCTTTTTTGGGATCAACTTTCGACCCCCTTAATATTTAGTGGTTGTTAAGATTTTCGTTTTTAAGAATCTCCTATTAATGAACTTCAATGTTGCCAAGTTACAACATTGTGCTCCCAAAACTCTCTGTGTAAAAATTATGTATGTGTACCACTGAAAAAAACAACTTTGTAAATTTTGACCCCCTTAATATTTTGTGGTTGTTAAGATTTTCGTTTTTAAGAATCTCCTATAGAAGACCTTAAATGTGGCCAAGTTACAATACTGTGCTCCAAATACACTATGAGTAAAAATTCAAAAACTGTAAAATCAATGTATTTTCAAAGGGAAATTTTGAACTTTGAAAATAGTGGCTCAAATGCTACCAAATTTTTTTTGGGGACCTGAAATATGTTTTATATTCATATTCTGTCCAAATGTGACTGAAAAAATAATTTTTTGAATTTTCAAATTTTTCGAAATTTTTCAAAGGGGTTAGCCTTAGGAAATTTTATGAAAAAATCACTTTTCCAAAAAATGGCTCAAAATGCTTCCAGATTTTGGTTTTAAAATAGAAATATGATTTGCAGTCACTTTATTTCAAATCTGCCCAATAAAGGACCCTTAATTCAGTTTATAGCCCAAAATGTAGGTAAAATTCAGAAATTTTCAGTGTTTGAAATGCAGTCCTTTTTTGGGATCAACTTTCGACCCCCTTAATATTTAGTGGTTGTTAAGATTTTCGTTTTTAAGAATCTCCTATTAATGAACTTCAATGTTGCCAAGTTACAACATTGTGCTCCCAAAACTCTCTGTGTAAAAATTATGTATGTGTACCACTGAAAAAAACAACTTTGCAAATTTTGACCCCCTTAATATTTTGTGGTTGTTAAGATTTTCGTTTTTAAGAATCTCCTATAGAAGACCTTAAATGTGGCCAAGTTACAATACTGTGCTCCAAATACACTATGAGTAAAAATTCAAAAACTGTAAAATCAATGTATTTTCAAAGGGAAATTTTGAACTTTGAAAATAGTGGCTCAAATGCTACCAAATTTTTTTTGGGGACCTGAAATATGTTTTATATTCATATTCTGTCCAAATGTGACTGAAAAAATAATTTTTTGAATTTTCAAATTTTTCGAAATTTTTCAAAGGGGTTAGCCTTAGGAAATTTTATGAAAAAATCACTTTTCCAAAAAATGGCTCAAAATGCTTCCAGATTTTGGTTTTAAAATAGAAATATGATTTGCAGTCACTTTATTTCAAATCTGCCCAATAAAGGACCCTTAATTCAGTTTATAGCCCAAAATGTAGGTAAAATTCAGAAATTTTCAGTGTTTGAAATGCAGTCCTTTTTTGGGATCAACTTTCGACCCCCTTAATATTTAGTGGTTGTTAAGATTTTCGTTTTTAAGAATCTCCTATTAATGAACTTCAATGTTGCCAAGTTACAACATTGTGCTCCCAAAACTCTCTGTGTAAAAATTATGTATGTGTACCACTGAAAAAAACAACTTTGCAAATTTTGACCCCCTTAATATTTTGTGGTTGTTAAGATTTTCGTTTTTAAGAATCTCCTATAGAAGACCTTAAATGTGGCCAAGTTACAATACTGTGCTCCAAATACACTATGAGTAAAAATTCAAAAACTGTAAAATCAATGTATTTTCAAAGGGAAATTTTGAACTTTGAAAATAGTGGCTCAAATGCTACCAAATTTTTTTTGGGGACCTGAAATATGTTTTATATTCATATTCTGTCCAAATGTGACTGAAAAAATAATTTTTTGAATTTTCAAATTTTTCGAAATTTTTCAAAGGGGTTAGCCTTAGGAAATTTTATGAAAAAATCACTTTTCCAAAAAATGGCTCAAAATGCTTCCAGATTTTGGTTTTAAAATAGAAATATGATTTGCAGTCACTTTATTTCAAATCTGCCCAATAAAGGACCCTTAATTCAGTTTATAGCCCAAAATGTAGGTAAAATTCAGAAATTTTCAGTGTTTGAAATGCAGTCCTTTTTTGGGATCAACTTTCGACCCCCTTAATATTTAGTGGTTGTTAAGATTTTCGTTTTTAAGAATCTCCTATTAATGAACTTCAATGTTGCCAAGTTACAACATTGTGCTCCCAAAACTCTCTGTGTAAAAATTATGTATGTGTACCACTGAAAAAAACAACTTTGCAAATTTTGACCCCCTTAATATTTTGTGGTTGTTAAGATTTTCGTTTTTAAGAATCTCCTATAGAAGACCTTAAATGTGGCCAAGTTACAATACTGTGCTCAAAATACACTATGAGTAAAAATTCAAAAACTGTAAAATCAATGTATTTTCAAAGGGAAATTTTGAACTTTGAAAATAGTGGCTCAAATGCTACCAAATTTTTTTTGGGGACCTGAAATATGTTTTATATTCATATTCTGTCCAAATGTGACTGAAAAAATAATTTTTTGAATTTTCAAATTTTTCGAAATTTTTCAAAGGGGTTAGCCTTAGGAAATTTTATGAAAAAATCACTTTTCCAAAAAATGGCTCAAAATGCTTCCAGATTTTGGTTTTAAAATAGAAATATGATTTGCAGTCACTTTATTTCAAATCTGCCCAATAAAGGACCCTTAATTCAGTTTATAGCCCAAAATGTAGGTAAAATTCAGAAATTTTCAGTGTTTGAAATGCAGTCCTTTTTTGGGATCAACTTTCGACCCCCTTAATATTTAGTGGTTGTTAAGATTTTCGTTTTTAAGAATCTCCTATTAATGAACTTCAATGTTGCCAAGTTACAACATTGTGCTCCCAAAACTCTCTGTGTAAAAATTATGTATGTGTACCACTGAAAAAAACAACTTTGCAAATTTTGACCCCCTTAATATTTTGTGGTTGTTAAGATTTTCGTTTTTAAGAATCTCCTATAGAAGACCTTAAATGTGGCCAAGTTACAATACTGTGCTCCAAATACACTATGAGTAAAAATTCAAAAACTGTAAAATCAATGTATTTTCAAAGGGAAATTTTGAACTTTGAAAATAGTGGCTCAAATGCTACCAAATTTTTTTTGGGGACCTGAAATATGTTTTATATTCATATTCTGTCCAAATGTGACTGAAAAAATAATTTTTTGAATTTTCAAATTTTTCGAAATTTTTCAAAGGGGTTAGCCTTAGGAAATTTTATGAAAAAATCACTTTTCCAAAAAATGGCTCAAAATGCTTCCAGATTTTGGTTTTAAAATAGAAATATGATTTGCAGTCACTTTATTTCAAATCTGCCCAATAAAGGACCCTTAATTCAGTTTATAGCCCAAAATGTAGGTAAAATTCAGAAATTTTCAGTGTTTGAAATGCAGTCCTTTTTTGGGATCAACTTTCGACCCCCTTAATATTTAGTGGTTGTTAAGATTTTCGTTTTTAAGAATCTCCTATTAATGAACTTCAATGTTGCCAAGTTACAACATTGTGCTCCCAAAACTCTCTGTGTAAAAATTATGTATGTGTACCACTGAAAAAAACAACTTTGCAAATTTTGACCCCCTTAATATTTTGTGGTTGTTAAGATTTTCGTTTTTAAGAATCTCCTATAGAAGACCTTAAATGTGGCCAAGTTACAATACTGTGCTCAAAATACACTATGAGTAAAAATTCAAAAACTGTAAAATCAATGTATTTTCAAAGGGAAATTTTGAACTTTGAAAATAGTGGCTCAAATGCTACCAAATTTTTTTTGGGGACCTGAAATATGTTTTATATTCATATTCTGTCCAAATGTGACTGAAAAAATAATTTTTTGAATTTTCAAATTTTTCGAAATTTTTCAAAGGGGTTAGCCTTAGGAAATTTTATGAAAAAATCACTTTTCCAAAAAATGGCTCAAAATGCTTCCAGATTTTGGTTTTAAAATAGAAATATGATTTGCAGTCACTTTATTTCAAATCTGCCCAATAAAGGACCCTTAATTCAGTTTATAGCCCAAAATGTAGGTAAAATTCAGAAATTTTCAGTGTTTGAAATGCAGTCCTTTTTTGGGATCAACTTTCGACCCCCTTAATATTTAGTGGTTGTTAAGATTTTCGTTTTTAAGAATCTCCTATTAATGAACTTCAATGTTGCCAAGTTACAACATTGTGCTCCCAAAACTCTCTGTGTAAAAATTATGTATGTGTACCACTGAAAAAAACAACTTTGCAAATTTTGACCCCCTTAATATTTTGTGGTTGTTAAGATTTTCGTTTTTAAGAATCTCCTATAGAAGACCTTAAATGTGGCCAAGTTACAATACTGTGCTCCAAATACACTATGAGTAAAAATTCAAAAACTGTAAAATCAATGTATTTTCAAAGGGAAATTTTGAACTTTGAAAATAGTGGCTCAAATGCTACCAAATTTTTTTTGGGGACCTGAAATATGTTTTATATTCATATTCTGTCCAAATGTGACTGAAAAAATAATTTTTTGAATTTTCAAATTTTTCGAAATTTTTCAAAGGGGTTAGCCTTAGGAAATTTTATGAAAAAATCACTTTTCCAAAAAATGGCTCAAAATGCTTCCAGATTTTGGTTTTAAAATAGAAATATGATTTGCAGTCACTTTATTTCAAATCTGCCCAATAAAGGACCCTTAATTCAGTTTATAGCCCAAAATGTAGGTAAAATTCAGAAATTTTCAGTGTTTGAAATGCAGTCCTTTTTTGGGATCAACTTTCGACCCCCTTAATATTTAGTGGTTGTTAAGATTTTCGTTTTTAAGAATCTCCTATTAATGAACTTCAATGTTGCCAAGTTACAACATTGTGCTCCCAAAACTCTCTGTGTAAAAATTATGTATGTGTACCACTGAAAAAAACAACTTTGCAAATTTTGACCCCCTTAATATTTTGTGGTTGTTAAGATTTTCGTTTTTAAGAATCTCCTATAGAAGACCTTAAATGTGGCCAAGTTACAATACTGTGCTCAAAATACACTATGAGTAAAAATTCAAAAACTGTAAAATCAATGTATTTTCAAAGGGAAATTTTGAACTTTGAAAATAGTGGCTCAAATGCTACCAAATTTTTTTTGGGGACCTGAAATATGTTTTATATTCATATTCTGTCCAAATGTGACTGAAAAAATAATTTTTTGAATTTTCAAATTTTTCGAAATTTTTCAAAGGGGTTAGCCTTAGGAAATTTTATGAAAAAATCACTTTTCCAAAAAATGGCTCAAAATGCTTCCAGATTTTGGTTTTAAAATAGAAATATGATTTGCAGTCACTTTATTTCAAATCTGCCCAATAAAGGACCCTTAATTCAGTTTATAGCCCAAAATGTAGGTAAAATTCAGAAATTTTCAGTGTTTGAAATGCAGTCCTTTTTTGGGATCAACTTTCGACCCCCTTAATATTTAGTGGTTGTTAAGATTTTCGTTTTTAAGAATCTCCTATTAATGAACTTCAATGTTGCCAAGTTACAACATTGTGCTCCCAAAACTCTCTGTGTAAAAATTATGTATGTGTACCACTGAAAAAAACAACTTTGCAAATTTTGACCCCCTTAATATTTTGTGGTTGTTAAGATTTTCGTTTTTAAGAATCTCCTATAGAAGACCTTAAATGTGGCCAAGTTACAATACTGTGCTCCAAATACACTACGAGTAAAAATTCAAAAACTCCAAAATACAATCAATGTATTTTCAAAGGGAAATTTTGAACTTTGAAAATAATGGCTCAAATGCTACCAAATTTTTTTTGGGGACCTGAAATATGTTTTATATTTATATTCTGTCCAAATGTGACTGAAAAAATAATTTTTTGAATTTTCAAATTTTTCGAAATTTTTCAAAGGGGTTAGACTTAGGAAATTTTATGAAAAAATCACTTTTCCAAAAAATAATTTTTTGAATTTTCAAATTTTTCGAAATTTTTCAAAGGGGTTAGTCTTAGGAAATTTTATGAAAAAATCACTTTTCCAAAAAATAATTTTTTGAATTTTCAAATTTTTCAAAGGGTTAGCCTTAGGAAATTTTATGAAAAAATCACTTTTCCAAAAAATAATTTTTTCAATTTTCAAATTTTTCAAAGGGGTTAGTCTTAGGAAATTTTATGAAAAAATCACTTTTCCAAAAAAAAAATTTTTGAATTTTCAAATTTTTCAAAGGGGTTAGCCTTAGGAAATTTTATGAAAAAATCACTTTTTCAAAAAATAATTTTTTGAATTTTCAAATTTTTCAAGGGGGTTAGCCTTAGGAAATTTTACGAAAAAATCACTTTTCCAAAAATAATTTTTTGAATTTTCAAATTTTTCGAAATTTTTCAAAGGGGTTAGACTTAGGAAATTTTATGAAAAAATCACTTTTCCAAAAAATTTCTCAAAATGCTTCCAGATTTTGGTTTTAAAATAGAAATATAGTTTACAGTAATTTTTTATTAAATATGCCCAAGAAAGGACCCTCAAATCGCTTTATAAACCAAGCTGTCGGTATAATTCAGAAAAATCCAAAATAACGCGTTAACACAGAAATGGAGACGTTTTTGAACGCAATTTTTGAAACTAGTTGGGAATTGTCCGAAATGCTTTAAAATTTTAGCTGTGACCTTAGAGTATGCTCAAAAGTTACTTTTTATCAAAACTGTTCAAGAAAGGACCCTTATATCGATTTATATCCCAAATTATCGGTAAAATTCAGAAAAATCCAAAATAACGCGTTAACACAGAAATAGAGACGATTTTGAAAGCAATTTTTAAAACTAGCTGGGAATTGTCCGAAATGCTTTGAAAATGATCAAAAGTAACTTTTTATAAAAACTGTCAAGAAAGGACCCTTAAATCGCTGTATAGCCTAAACTGTCGGTAAAATTCAGAAAAATCCAAAATAACGCGTTAACACAGAAATAGAGACGATTTTGAACGATATTTTTCAAACTAGCTGGGAATTGTCCGAAATGCTTTGAAAATGCTCAAGAGTTACTTTTTATCAAAACTGTCAAGAAAGGACCCTTAAATCGCTTTATAGCCCAAACTGTCGGTAAAATTCAGAAAAATCCAAAATAACGCGTTAACACAGAAATAGAGACGATTTTGAACGATATTTTTAAAACTAGCTGGGAATTGTCCGAAATGCTTTGAAAATGCTCAAGAGTTACTTTTTATCAAAACTGTCAAGAAAGGACCCTTAAATCGCTTTATAGCCCAAACTGTCGGTAAAATTCAGAAAAATCCAAAATAACGCGTTAACACAGAAATAGAGACGATTTTGAAAGCAATTTTTAAAACTAGCTGGGAATTGTCCGAAATGCTTTGAAAATGCTCAAAAGTAACTTTTTATCAAAACTGTCAAGAAAGGACCCTTTAATCGCTTTATAGCCCAAACTGTTGGTAGAATTCCGAAAAATCCAAAATAACGCGTTAACACAGAAATAGAGACGGTTTTGAACGCAATTTCTGAAACTAGCTGGGAATTGTCCGAAATGCTTTAAAATTTTAGCTGTGACCTAAGAGTATGCTTAAAAGTTACTTTTTATCAAAACTGTTCAAGAAAGGACCCTTAAATCGATTTATAGCCTAAACTGTCGGTAAAATTCAGAAAAATCCAAAATAACGCGTTAACACAGAAATAGAGACGATTTTGAACGATATTTTTCAAACTAGCTGGGAATTGTCCGAAATGCTTTGAAAATGCTCAAGAGTTACTTTTTATCAAAACTGTTCAAGAAAAGACCCTTAAATCGCTTTATAGCCCAAACTGTCGGTAAAATTCAGAAAAATCCAAAATAACGCGTTAACACAGAAATAGAGACGATTTTGAACGATATTTTTAAAACTAGCTGGGAATTGTCCGAAATGCTTTGAAAATGCTCAAGAGTTACTTTTTATCAAAACTGTCAAGAAAGGACCCTTAAATCGCTTTATAGCCCAAACTGTCGGTAAAATTCAGAAAAATCCAAAATAACGCGTTAACACAGAAATAGAGACGATTTTGAAAGCAATTTTTAAAACTAGCTGGGAATTGTCCGAAATGCTTTGAAAATGCTCAAAAGTAACTTTTTATCAAAACTGTCAAGAAAGGACCCTTTAATCGCTTTATAGCCCAAACTGTTGGTAGAATTCCGAAAAATCCAAAATAACGCGTTAACACAGAAATAGAGACGGTTTTGAACGCAATTTCTGAAACTAGCTGGGAATTGTCCGAAATGCTTTAAAATTTTAGCTGTGACCTAAGAGTATGCTTAAAAGTTACTTTTTATCAAAACTGTTCAAGAAAGGACCCTTAAATCGATTTATAGCCTAAACTGTCGGTAAAATTCAGAAAAATCCAAAATAACGCGTTAACACAGAAATAGAGACGATTTTGAACGATATTTTTAAAACTAGCTGGGAAATGTCCGAAATGCTTTGAAAATGCTCAATAGTTACTTTTTATCAAAACTGTTCAAGAAAAGACCCTTAAATCGATTTATAGCCCAATCTGTCGGGAAAATTCAGTAAAATCCAAAATAACGCGTTAGCACAGAAATAGAGACGGTTTTGAACGAAATTTTGGAATTTAGCTGGGAAATGTCCGAAATGTGTCAAATTTAGCTGTTAACATAGGAGAATGCTTAAGAGTTACTTTTTATCAAAACTATCCAAGAAAGGTCCCTTAAATCGCTTTATAGCCCAAACTGTCGTTAAAATTCAAAAAAATCCAAAATAACGCGTTTGCTCAGAAATGGAGACGATTTTGTACGAAATTTTGAAACTAGCTGGGAAATTTTAGTTGAAGACCTGAAATATGTTTTATATTCATATTCTGTCGAAATTTGACTGAAAAAATAATTTTTTGAATTTTCAAATTTTTCGAAATTTTTCAAAGGGGTTAGACTTAGGAAATTTTATGAAAAAATCACTTTTCCAAAAAATAATTTTTTGAATTTTCAAATTTTTCAAAGGGGTTAGCCTTAGGAAATTTTATGAAAAAATCACTTTTCCAAAAAATAATTTTTTGAATTTTCAAATTTTTCGAAATTTTTCAAAGGGGTTAGTCTTAGGAAATTTTATGAAAAAATCACTTTTCCAAAAAATAATTTTTTGAATTTTCAAATTTTTCAAAGGGGTTAGCCTTAGGAAATTTTATGAAAAAATCACTTTTCCAAAAAATAATTTTTTGAATTTTCAAATTTTTCGAAATTTTTCAAAGGGGTTAGTCTTAGGAAATTTTATGAAAAAATCACTTTTCCAAAAAATAATTTTTTGAATTTTCAAATTTTTCAAAGGGCCTTAAAAAAGTTAAAAGCCTTAGGAAATTTTATGAAAAAATCACTTTTCCAAAAAATAATTTTTTGAATTTTCAAATTTTTCGAAATTTTTCAAAGGGGTTAGCCTTAGGAAATTTTATGAAAAAATCACTTTTCCAAAAAATAATTTTTTGAATTTTCAAATTTTTCGAAATTTTTGAAAGGGGTTAGCCTTGGGAAATTTTATGAAAAAATCACTTTTCCAAAAATTAATTTTTTGAATTTTCAAATTTTTCGAAATTTTTCAAAGGGGTTAGCCTTAGGAAATTTTATGAAAAAATCACTTTTCCAAAAAATGGCTCAAAATGCTTCCAGATTTTGGTTTTAAAATAGAAATATGATTTACAGTCACTTTATTTCAAATCTGCCCAAAAAAGGACCCTTAATTCAGTTTATAGCCCAAAATGTAGGTAAAATTCAGAAATTTTCAGTGTTTGAAATGCAGTCCTTTTTTGGGATCAACTTTCGACCCCCTTAATATTTAGTGGTTGTTAAGATTTTCGTTTTTAAGAATCTCCTATTAATGAACTTCAATGTTGCCAAGTTACAACATTGTGCTCCCAAAACTCTCTGTGTAAAAATTATGTATGTGTACCACTGAAAAAAAGAACTTTGCAAATTTTGACCCCCTTAATATTTTGTGGTTGTTAAGATTTTCGTTTTTAAGAATCTCCTATAGAAGACCTTAAATGTGGCCAAGTTACAATACTGTGCTCCAAATACACTATGAGTAAAAATTCAAAAACTGAAAAATCAATGTATTTTCAAAGGGAAATTTTGAACTTTGAAAATAGTGGCTCAAATGCTACCAAATTTTTTTTGGGGACCTGAAATATGTTTTATATTCATATTCTGTCCAAATGTGACTGAAAAAATAATTTTTTGAATTTTCAAATTTTTCGAAATTTTTCAAAGGGGTTAGCCTTAGGAAATTTTATGAAAAAATCACTTTTCCAAAAAATGGCTCAAAATGCTTCCAGATTTTGGTTTTAAAATAGAAATATGATTTGCAGTCACTTTATTTCAAATCTGCCCAATAAAGGACCCTTAATTCAGTTTATAGCCCAAAATGTAGGTAAAATTCAGAAATTTTCAGTGTTTGAAATGCAGTCCTTTTTTGGGATCAACTTTCGACCCCCTTAATATTTAGTGGTTGTTAAGATTTTCGTTTTTAAGAATCTCCTATTAATGAACTTCAATGTTGCCAAGTTACAACATTGTGCTCCCAAAACTCTCTGTGTAAAAATTATGTATGTGTACCACTGAAAAAAACAACTTTGCAAATTTTGACCCCCTTAATATTTTGTGGTTGTTAAGATTTTCGTTTTTAAGAATCTCCTATAGAAGACCTTAAATGTGGCCAAGTTACAATACTGTGCTCAAAATACACTATGAGTAAAAATTCAAAAACTGTAAAATCAATGTATTTTCAAAGGGAAATTTTGAACTTTGAAAATAGTGGCTCAAATGCTACCAAATTTTTTTTGGGGACCTGAAATATGTTTTATATTCATATTCTGTCCAAATGTGACTGAAAAAATAATTTTTTGAATTTTCAAATTTTTCGAAATTTTTCAAAGGGGTTAGCCTTAGGAAATTTTATGAAAAAATCACTTTTCCAAAAAATGGCTCAAAATGCTTCCAGATTTTGGTTTTAAAATAGAAATATGATTTGCAGTCACTTTATTTCAAATCTGCCCAATAAAGGACCCTTAATTCAGTTTATAGCCCAAAATGTAGGTAAAATTCAGAAATTTTCAGTGTTTGAAATGCAGTCCTTTTTTGGGATCAACTTTCGACCCCCTTAATATTTAGTGGTTGTTAAGATTTTCGTTTTTAAGAATCTCCTATTAATGAACTTCAATGTTGCCAAGTTACAACATTGTGCTCCCAAAACTCTCTGTGTAAAAATTATGTATGTGTACCACTGAAAAAAACAACTTTGCAAATTTTGACCCCCTTAATATTTTGTGGTTGTTAAGATTTTCGTTTTTAAGAATCTCCTATAGAAGACCTTAAATGTGGCCAAGTTACAATACTGTGCTCAAAATACACTATGAGTAAAAATTCAAAAACTGTAAAATCAATGTATTTTCAAAGGGAAATTTTGAACTTTGAAAATAGTGGCTCAAATGCTACCAAATTTTTTTTGGGGACCTGAAATATGTTTTATATTCATATTCTGTCCAAATGTGACTGAAAAAATAATTTTTTGAATTTTCAAATTTTTCGAAATTTTTCAAAGGGGTTAGCCTTAGGAAATTTTATGAAAAAATCACTTTTCCAAAAAATGGCTCAAAATGCTTCCAGATTTTGGTTTTAAAATAGAAATATGATTTGCAGTCACTTTATTTCAAATCTGCCCAATAAAGGACCCTTAATTCAGTTTATAGCCCAAAATGTAGGTAAAATTCAGAAATTTTCAGTGTTTGAAATGCAGTCCTTTTTTGGGATCAACTTTCGACCCCCTTAATATTTAGTGGTTGTTAAGATTTTCGTTTTTAAGAATCTCCTATTAATGAACTTCAATGTTGCCAAGTTACAACATTGTGCTCCCAAAACTCTCTGTGTAAAAATTATGTATGTGTACCACTGAAAAAAACAACTTTGCAAATTTTGACCCCCTTAATATTTTGTGGTTGTTAAGATTTTCGTTTTTAAGAATCTCCTATAGAAGACCTTAAATGTGGCCAAGTTACAATACTGTGCTCCAAATACACTATGAGTAAAAATTCAAAAACTGTAAAATCAATGTATTTTCAAAGGGAAATTTTGAACTTTGAAAATAGTGGCTCAAATGCTACCAAATTTTTTTTGGGGACCTGAAATATGTTTTATATTCATATTCTGTCCAAATGTGACTGAAAAAATAATTTTTTGAATTTTCAAATTTTTCGAAATTTTTCAAAGGGGTTAGCCTTAGGAAATTTTATGAAAAAATCACTTTTCCAAAAAATGGCTCAAAATGCTTCCAGATTTTGGTTTTAAAATAGAAATATGATTTGCAGTCACTTTATTTCAAATCTGCCCAATAAAGGACCCTTAATTCAGTTTATAGCCCAAAATGTAGGTAAAATTCAGAAATTTTCAGTGTTTGAAATGCAGTCCTTTTTTGGGATCAACTTTCGACCCCCTTAATATTTAGTGGTTGTTAAGATTTTCGTTTTTAAGAATCTCCTATTAATGAACTTCAATGTTGCCAAGTTACAACATTGTGCTCCCAAAACTCTCTGTGTAAAAATTATGTATGTGTACCACTGAAAAAAACAACTTTGCAAATTTTGACCCCCTTAATATTTTGTGGTTGTTAAGATTTTCGTTTTTAAGAATCTCCTATAGAAGACCTTAAATGTGGCCAAGTTACAATACTGTGCTCAAAATACACTATGAGTAAAAATTCAAAAACTGTAAAATCAATGTATTTTCAAAGGGAAATTTTGAACTTTGAAAATAGTGGCTCAAATGCTACCAAATTTTTTTTGGGGACCTGAAATATGTTTTATATTCATATTCTGTCCAAATGTGACTGAAAAAATAATTTTTTGAATTTTCAAATTTTTCGAAATTTTTCAAAGGGGTTAGCCTTAGGAAATTTTATGAAAAAATCACTTTTCCAAAAAATAATTTTTTGAATTTTCAAATTTTTCGAAATTTTTCAAAGGAGTTAGCCTTAGGAAATTTTATGAAAAAATCACTTTTCCAAAAAATAATTTTTTGAATTTTCAAATTTTTCGAAATTTTTGAAAGGGGTTAGCCTTGGGAAATTTTATGAAAAAATCACTTTTCCAAAAATTAATTTTTTGAATTTTCAAATTTTTCGAAATTTTTCAAAGGGGTTAGCCTTAGGAAATTTTATGAAAAAATCACTTTTCCAAAAAATGGCTCAAAATGCTTCCAGATTTTGGTTTTAAAATAGAAATATGATTTACAGTCACTTTATTTCAAATCTGCCCAAAAAAGGACCCTTAATTCAGTTTATAGCCCAAAATGTAGGTAAAATTCAGAAATTTTCAGTGTTTGAAATGCAGTCCTTTTTTGGGATCAACTTTCGACCCCCTTAATATTTAGTGGTTGTTAAGATTTTCGTTTTTAAGAATCTCCTATTAATGAACTTCAATGTTGCCAAGTTACAACATTGTGCTCCCAAAACTCTCTGTGTAAAAATTATGTATGTGTACCACTGAAAAAAAGAACTTTGCAAATTTTGACCCCCTTAATATTTTGTGGTTGTTAAGATTTTCGTTTTTAAGAATCTCCTATAGAAGACCTTAAATGTGGCCAAGTTACAATACTGTGCTCCAAATACACTATGAGTAAAAATTCAAAAACTGAAAAATCAATGTATTTTCAAAGGGAAATTTTGAACTTTGAAAATAGTGGCTCAAATGCTACCAAATTTTTTTTGGGGACCTGAAATATGTTTTATATTCATATTCTGTCCAAATGTGACTGAAAAAATAATTTTTTGAATTTTCAAATTTTTCGAAATTTTTCAAAGGGGTTAGCCTTAGGAAATTTTATGAAAAAATCACTTTTCCAAAAAATGGCTCAAAATGCTTCCAGATTTTGGTTTTAAAATAGAAATATGATTTGCAGTCACTTTATTTCAAATCTGCCCAATAAAGGACCCTTAATTCAGTTTATAGCCCAAAATGTAGGTAAAATTCAGAAATTTTCAGTGTTTGAAATGCAGTCCTTTTTTGGGATCAACTTTCGACCCCCTTAATATTTAGTGGTTGTTAAGATTTTCGTTTTTAAGAATCTCCTATTAATGAACTTCAATGTTGCCAAGTTACAACATTGTGCTCCCAAAACTCTCTGTGTAAAAATTATGTATGTGTACCACTGAAAAAAACAACTTTGCAAATTTTGACCCCCTTAATATTTTGTGGTTGTTAAGATTTTCGTTTTTAAGAATCTCCTATAGAAGACCTTAAATGTGGCCAAGTTACAATACTGTGCTCAAAATACACTATGAGTAAAAATTCAAAAACTGTAAAATCAATGTATTTTCAAAGGGAAATTTTGAACTTTGAAAATAGTGGCTCAAATGCTACCAAATTTTTTTTGGGGACCTGAAATATGTTTTATATTCATATTCTGTCCAAATGTGACTGAAAAAATAATTTTTTGAATTTTCAAATTTTTCGAAATTTTTCAAAGGGGTTAGCCTTAGGAAATTTTATGAAAAAATCACTTTTCCAAAAAATGGCTCAAAATGCTTCCAGATTTTGGTTTTAAAATAGAAATATGATTTGCAGTCACTTTATTTCAAATCTGCCCAATAAAGGACCCTTAATTCAGTTTATAGCCCAAAATGTAGGTAAAATTCAGAAATTTTCAGTGTTTGAAATGCAGTCCTTTTTTGGGATCAACTTTCGACCCCCTTAATATTTAGTGGTTGTTAAGATTTTCGTTTTTAAGAATCTCCTATTAATGAACTTCAATGTTGCCAAGTTACAACATTGTGCTCCCAAAACTCTCTGTGTAAAAATTATGTATGTGTACCACTGAAAAAAACAACTTTGCAAATTTTGACCCCCTTAATATTTTGTGGTTGTTAAGATTTTCGTTTTTAAGAATCTCCTATAGAAGACCTTAAATGTGGCCAAGTTACAATACTGTGCTCCAAATACACTATGAGTAAAAATTCAAAAACTGTAAAATCAATGTATTTTCAAAGGGAAATTTTGAACTTTGAAAATAGTGGCTCAAATGCTACCAAATTTTTTTTGGGGACCTGAAATATGTTTTATATTCATATTCTGTCCAAATGTGACTGAAAAAATAATTTTTTGAATTTTCAAATTTTTCGAAATTTTTCAAAGGGGTTAGCCTTAGGAAATTTTATGAAAAAATCACTTTTCCAAAAAATGGCTCAAAATGCTTCCAGATTTTGGTTTTAAAATAGAAATATGATTTGCAGTCACTTTATTTCAAATCTGCCCAATAAAGGACCCTTAATTCAGTTTATAGCCCAAAATGTAGGTAAAATTCAGAAATTTTCAGTGTTTGAAATGCAGTCCTTTTTTGGGATCAACTTTCGACCCCCTTAATATTTAGTGGTTGTTAAGATTTTCGTTTTTAAGAATCTCCTATTAATGAACTTCAATGTTGCCAAGTTACAACATTGTGCTCCCAAAACTCTCTGTGTAAAAATTATGTATGTGTACCACTGAAAAAAACAACTTTGCAAATTTTGACCCCCTTAATATTTTGTGGTTGTTAAGATTTTCGTTTTTAAGAATCTCCTATAGAAGACCTTAAATGTGGCCAAGTTACAATACTGTGCTCAAAATACACTATGAGTAAAAATTCAAAAACTGTAAAATCAATGTATTTTCAAAGGGAAATTTTGAACTTTGAAAATAGTGGCTCAAATGCTACCAAATTTTTTTTGGGGACCTGAAATATGTTTTATATTCATATTCTGTCCAAATGTGACTGAAAAAATAATTTTTTGAATTTTCAAATTTTTCGAAATTTTTCAAAGGGGTTAGCCTTAGGAAATTTTATGAAAAAATCACTTTTCCAAAAAATGGCTCAAAATGCTTCCAGGTTTTGGTTTTAAAATAGAAATATGATTTGCAGTCACTTTATTTCAAATCTGCCCAATAAAGGACCCTTAATTCAGTTTATAGCCCAAAATGTAGGTAAAATTCAGAAATTTTCAGTGTTTGAAATGCAGTCCTTTTTTGGGATCAACTTTCGACCCCCTTAATATTTAGTGGTTGTTAAGATTTTCGTTTTTAAGAATCTCCTATTAATGAACTTCAATGTTGCCAAGTTACAACATTGTGCTCCCAAAACTCTCTGTGTAAAAATTATGTATGTGTACCACTGAAAAAAACAACTTTGCAAATTTTGACCCCCTTAATATTTTGTGGTTGTTAAGATTTTCGTTTTTAAGAATCTCCTATAGAAGACCTTAAATGTGGCCAAGTTACAATACTGTGCTCCAAATACACTATGAGTAAAAATTCAAAAACTGTAAAATCAATGTATTTTCAAAGGGAAATTTTGAACTTTGAAAATAGTGGCTCAAATGCTACCAAATTTTTTTTGGGGACCTGAAATATGTTTTATATTCATATTCTGTCCAAATGTGACTGAAAAAATAATTTTTTGAATTTTCAAATTTTTCGAAATTTTTCAAAGGGGTTAGCCTTAGGAAATTTTTTGAAAAAATCACTTTTCCAAAAAATGGCTCAAAATGCTTCCAGATTTTGGTTTTAAAATAGAAATATGATTTGCAGTCACTTTATTTCAAATCTGCCCAATAAAGGACCCTTAATTCAGTTTATAGCCCAAAATGTAGGTAAAATTCAGAAATTTTCAGTGTTTGAAATGCAGTCCTTTTTTGGGATCAACTTTCGACCCCCTTAATATTTAGTGGTTGTTAAGATTTTCGTTTTTAAGAATCTCCTATTAATGAACTTCAATGTTGCCAAGTTACAACATTGTGCTCCCAAAACTCTCTGTGTAAAAATTATGTATGTGTACCACTGAAAAAAACAACTTTGCAAATTTTGACCCCCTTAATATTTTGTGGTTGTTAAGATTTTCGTTTTTAAGAATCTCCTATAGAAGACCTTAAATGTGGCCAAGTTACAATACTGTGCTCCAAATACACTATGAGTAAAAATTCAAAAACTGTAAAATCAATGTATTTTCAAAGGGAAATTTTGAACTTTGAAAATAGTGGCTCAAATGCTACCAAATTTTTTTTGGGGACCTGAAATATGTTTTATATTCATATTCTGTCCAAATGTGACTGAAAAAATAATTTTTTGAATTTTCAAATTTTTCGAAATTTTTCAAAGGGGTTAGCCTTAGGAAATTTTATGAAAAAATCACTTTTCCAAAAAATGGCTCAAAATGCTTCCAGATTTTGGTTTTAAAATAGAAATATGATTTGCAGTCACTTTATTTCAAATCTGCCCAATAAAGGACCCTTAATTCAGTTTATAGCCCAAAATGTAGGTAAAATTCAGAAATTTTCAGTGTTTGAAATGCAGTCCTTTTTTGGGATCAACTTTCGACCCCCTTAATATTTAGTGGTTGTTAAGATTTTCGTTTTTAAGAATCTCCTATTAATGAACTTCAATGTTGCCAAGTTACAACATTGTGCTCCCAAAACTCTCTGTGTAAAAATTATGTATGTGTACCACTGAAAAAAACAACTTTGCAAATTTTGACCCCCTTAATATTTTGTGGTTGTTAAGATTTTCGTTTTTAAGAATCTCCTATAGAAGACCTTAAATGTGGCCAAGTTACAATACTGTGCTCAAAATACACTATGAGTAAAAATTCAAAAACTGTAAAATCAATGTATTTTCAAAGGGAAATTTTGAACTTTGAAAATAGTGGCTCAAATGCTACCAAATTTTTTTTGGGGACCTGAAATATGTTTTATATTCATATTCTGTCCAAATGTGACTGAAAAAATAATTTTTTGAATTTTCAAATTTTTCGAAATTTTTCAAAGGGGTTAGCCTTAGGAAATTTTATGAAAAAATCACTTTTCCAAAAAATGGCTCAAAATGCTTCCAGATTTTGGTTTTAAAATAGAAATATGATTTGCAGTCACTTTATTTCAAATCTGCCCAATAAAGGACCCTTAATTCAGTTTATAGCCCAAAATGTAGGTAAAATTCAGAAATTTTCAGTGTTTGAAATGCAGTCCTTTTTTGGGATCAACTTTCGACCCCCTTAATATTTAGTGGTTGTTAAGATTTTCGTTTTTAAGAATCTCCTATTAATGAACTTCAATGTTGCCAAGTTACAACATTGTGCTCCCAAAACTCTCTGTGTAAAAATTATGTATGTGTACCACTGAAAAAAACAACTTTGCAAATTTTGACCCCCTTAATATTTTGTGGTTGTTAAGATTTTCGTTTTTAAGAATCTCCTATAGAAGACCTTAAATGTGGCCAAGTTACAATACTGTGCTCCAAATACACTATGAGTAAAAATTCAAAAACTGTAAAATCAATGTATTTTCAAAGGGAAATTTTGAACTTTGAAAATAGTGGCTCAAATGCTACCAAATTTTTTTTGGGGACCTGAAATATGTTTTATATTCATATTCTGTCCAAATGTGACTGAAAAAATAATTTTTTGAATTTTCAAATTTTTCGAAATTTTTCAAAGGGGTTAGCCTTAGGAAATTTTATGAAAAAATCACTTTTCCAAAAAATGGCTCAAAATGCTTCCAGATTTTGGTTTTAAAATAGAAATATGATTTGCAGTCACTTTATTTCAAATCTGCCCAATAAAGGACCCTTAATTCAGTTTATAGCCCAAAATGTAGGTAAAATTCAGAAATTTTCAGTGTTTGAAATGCAGTCCTTTTTTGGGATCAACTTTCGACCCCCTTAATATTTAGTGGTTGTTAAGATTTTCGTTTTTAAGAATCTCCTATTAATGAACTTCAATGTTGCCAAGTTACAACATTGTGCTCCCAAAACTCTCTGTGTAAAAATTATGTATGTGTACCACTGAAAAAAACAACTTTGCAAATTTTGACCCCCTTAATATTTTGTGGTTGTTAAGATTTTCGTTTTTAAGAATCTCCTATAGAAGACCTTAAATGTGGCCAAGTTACAATACTGTGCTCCAAATACACTATGAGTAAAAATTCAAAAACTGTAAAATCAATGTATTTTCAAAGGGAAATTTTGAACTTTGAAAATAGTGGCTCAAATGCTACCAAATTTTTTTTGGGGACCTGAAATATGTTTTATATTCATATTCTGTCCAAATGTGACTGAAAAAATAATTTTTTGAATTTTCAAATTTTTCGAAATTTTTCAAAGGGGTTAGCCTTAGGAAATTTTATGAAAAAATCACTTTTCCAAAAAATGGCTCAAAATGCTTCCAGATTTTGGTTTTAAAATAGAAATATGATTTGCAGTCACTTTATTTCAAATCTGCCCAATAAAGGACCCTTAATTCAGTTTATAGCCCAAAATGTAGGTAAAATTCAGAAATTTTCAGTGTTTGAAATGCAGTCCTTTTTTGGGATCAACTTTCGACCCCCTTAATATTTAGTGGTTGTTAAGATTTTCGTTTTTAAGAATCTCCTATTAATGAACTTCAATGTTGCCAAGTTACAACATTGTGCTCCCAAAACTCTCTGTGTAAAAATTATGTATGTGTACCACTGAAAAAAACAACTTTGCAAATTTTGACCCCCTTAATATTTTGTGGTTGTTAAGATTTTCGTTTTTAAGAATCTCCTATAGAAGACCTTAAATGTGGCCAAGTTACAATACTGTGCTCAAAATACACTATGAGTAAAAATTCAAAAACTGTAAAATCAATGTATTTTCAAAGGGAAATTTTGAACTTTGAAAATAGTGGCTCAAATGCTACCAAATTTTTTTTGGGGACCTGAAATATGTTTTATATTCATATTCTGTCCAAATGTGACTGAAAAAATAATTTTTTGAATTTTCAAATTTTTCGAAATTTTTCAAAGGGGTTAGCCTTAGGAAATTTTATGAAAAAATCACTTTTCCAAAAAATGGCTCAAAATGCTTCCAGATTTTGGTTTTAAAATAGAAATATGATTTGCAGTCACTTTATTTCAAATCTGCCCAATAAAGGACCCTTAATTCAGTTTATAGCCCAAAATGTAGGTAAAATTCAGAAATTTTCAGTGTTTGAAATGCAGTCCTTTTTTGGGATCAACTTTCGACCCCCTTAATATTTAGTGGTTGTTAAGATTTTCGTTTTTAAGAATCTCCTATTAATGAACTTCAATGTTGCCAAGTTACAACATTGTGCTCCCAAAACTCTCTGTGTAAAAATTATGTATGTGTACCACTGAAAAAAACAACTTTGCAAATTTTGACCCCCTTAATATTTTGTGGTTGTTAAGATTTTCGTTTTTAAGAATCTCCTATAGAAGACCTTAAATGTGGCCAAGTTACAATACTGTGCTCCAAATACACTATGAGTAAAAATTCAAAAACTGTAAAATCAATGTATTTTCAAAGGGAAATTTTGAACTTTGAAAATAGTGGCTCAAATGCTACCAAATTTTTTTTGGGGACCTGAAATATGTTTTATATTCATATTCTGTCCAAATGTGACTGAAAAAATAATTTTTTGAATTTTCAAATTTTTCGAAATTTTTCAAAGGGGTTAGCCTTAGGAAATTTTATGAAAAAATCACTTTTCCAAAAAATGGCTCAAAATGCTTCCAGATTTTGGTTTTAAAATAGAAATATGATTTGCAGTCACTTTATTTCAAATCTGCCCAATAAAGGACCCTTAATTCAGTTTATAGCCCAAAATGTAGGTAAAATTCAGAAATTTTCAGTGTTTGAAATGCAGTCCTTTTTTGGGATCAACTTTCGACCCCCTTAATATTTAGTGGTTGTTAAGATTTTCGTTTTTAAGAATCTCCTATTAATGAACTTCAATGTTGCCAAGTTACAACATTGTGCTCCCAAAACTCTCTGTGTAAAAATTATGTATGTGTACCACTGAAAAAAACAACTTTGCAAATTTTGACCCCCTTAATATTTTGTGGTTGTTAAGATTTTCGTTTTTAAGAATCTCCTATAGAAGACCTTAAATGTGGCCAAGTTACAATACTGTGCTCCAAATACACTATGAGTAAAAATTCAAAAACTGTAAAATCAATGTATTTTCAAAGGGAAATTTTGAACTTTGAAAATAGTGGCTCAAATGCTACCAAATTTTTTTTGGGGACCTGAAATATGTTTTATATTCATATTCTGTCCAAATGTGACTGAAAAAATAATTTTTTGAATTTTCAAATTTTTCGAAATTTTTCAAAGGGGTTAGCCTTAGGAAATTTTATGAAAAAATCACTTTTCCAAAAAATGGCTCAAAATGCTTCCAGATTTTGGTTTTAAAATAGAAATATGATTTGCAGTCACTTTATTTCAAATATGCCCAATAAAGGACCCTTAATTCAGTTTATAGCCCAAAATGTAGGTAAAATTCAGAAATTTTCAGTGTTTGAAATGCAGTCCTTTTTTGGGATCAACTTTCGACCCCCTTAATATTTAGTGGTTGTTAAGATTTTCGTTTTTAAGAATCTCCTATTAATGAACTTCAATGTTGCCAAGTTACAACATTGTGCTCCCAAAACTCTCTGTGTAAAAATTATGTATGTGTACCACTGAAAAAAACAACTTTGCAAATTTTGACCCCCTTAATATTTTGTGGTTGTTAAGATTTTCGTTTTTAAGAATCTCCTATAGAAGACCTTAAATGTGGCCAAGTTACAATACTGTGCTCAAAATACACTATGAGTAAAAATTCAAAAACTGTAAAATCAATGTATTTTCAAAGGGAAATTTTGAACTTTGAAAATAGTGGCTCAAATGCTACCAAATTTTTTTTGGGGACCTGAAATATGTTTTATATTCATATTCTGTCCAAATGTGACTGAAAAAATAATTTTTTGAATTTTCAAATTTTTCGAAATTTTTCAAAGGGGTTAGCCTTAGGAAATTTTATGAAAAAATCACTTTTCCAAAAAATGGCTCAAAATGCTTCCAGATTTTGGTTTTAAAATAGAAATATGATTTGCAGTCACTTTATTTCAAATCTGCCCAATAAAGGACCCTTAATTCAGTTTATAGCCCAAAATGTAGGTAAAATTCAGAAATTTTCAGTGTTTGAAATGCAGTCCTTTTTTGGGATCAACTTTCGACCCCCTTAATATTTAGTGGTTGTTAAGATTTTCGTTTTTAAGAATCTCCTATTAATGAACTTCAATGTTGCCAAGTTACAACATTGTGCTCCCAAAACTCTCTGTGTAAAAATTATGTATGTGTACCACTGAAAAAAACAACTTTGCAAATTTTGACCCCCTTAATATTTTGTGGTTGTTAAGATTTTCGTTTTTAAGAATCTCCTATAGAAGACCTTAAATGTGGCCAAGTTACAATACTGTGCTCCAAATACACTATGAGTAAAAATTCAAAAACTGTAAAATCAATGTATTTTCAAAGGGAAATTTTGAACTTTGAAAATAGTGGCTCAAATGCTACCAAATTTTTTTTGGGGACCTGAAATATGTTTTATATTCATATTCTGTCCAAATGTGACTGAAAAAATAATTTTTATAAAATTTTATGAAAAAATCACTTTTCCAAAAAATGGCTCAAAATGCTTCCAGATTTTGGTTTTAAAATAGAAATATGATTTGCAGTCACTTTATTTCAAATCTGCCCAATAAAGGACCCTTAATTCAGTTTATAGCCCAAAATGTAGGTAAAATTCAGAAATTTTCAGTGTTTGAAATGCAGTCCTTTTTTGGGATCAACTTTCGACCCCCTTAATATTTAGTGGTTGTTAAGATTTTCGTTTTTAAGAATCTCCTATTAATGAACTTCAATGTTGCCAAGTTACAACATTGTGCTCCCAAAACTCTCTGTGTAAAAATTATGTATGTGTACCACTGAAAAAAACAACTTTGCAAATTTTGACCCCCTTAATATTTTGTGGTTGTTAAGATTTTCGTTTTTAAGAATCTCCTATAGAAGACCTTAAATGTGGCCAAGTTACAATACTGTGCTCCAAATACACTACGAGTAAAAATTCAAAAACTCCAAAATACAATCAATGTATTTTCAAAGGGAAATTTTGAACTTTGAAAATAATGGCTCAAATGCTACCAAATTTTTTTGGGGACCTGAAATATGTTTTATATTTATATTCTGTCCAAATGTGACTGAAAAAATAATTTTTTGAATTTTCAAATTTTTCGAAATTTTTCAAAGGGGTTAGACTTAGGAAATTTTATGAAAAAATCACTTTTCCAAAAAATAATTTTTTGAATTTTCAAATTTTTCGAAATTTTTCAAAGGGGTTAGTCTTAGGAAATTTTATGAAAAAATCACTTTTCCAAAAAATAATTTTTTGAATTTTCAAATTTTTCAAAGGGTTAGCCTTAGGAAATTTTATGAAAAAATCACTTTTCCAAAAAATAATTTTTTCAATTTTCAAATTTTTCAAAGGGGTTAGTCTTAGGAAATTTTATGAAAAAATCACTTTTCCAAAAAAAAAATTTTTGAATTTTCAAATTTTTCAAAGGGGTTAGCCTTAGGAAATTTTATGAAAAAATCACTTTTTCAAAAAATAATTTTTTGAATTTTCAAATTTTTCAAGGGGGTTAGCCTTAGGAAATTTTACGAAAAAATCACTTTTCCAAAAATAATTTTTTGAATTTTCAAATTTTTCGAAATTTTTCAAAGGGGTTAGACTTAGGAAATTTTATGAAAAAATCACTTTTCCAAAAAATTTCTCAAAATGCTTCCAGATTTTGGTTTTAAAATAGAAATATAGTTTACAGTAATTTTTTATTAAATATGCCCAAGAAAGGACCCTCAAATCGCTTTATAAACCAAGCTGTCGGTATAATTCAGAAAAATCCAAAATAACGCGTTAACACAGAAATGGAGACGTTTTTGAACGCAATTTTTGAAACTAGTTGGGAATTGTCCGAAATGCTTTAAAATTTTAGCTGTGACCTTAGAGTATGCTCAAAAGTTACTTTTTATCAAAACTGTTCAAGAAAGGACCCTTATATCGATTTATATCCCAAATTATCGGTAAAATTCAGAAAAATCCAAAATAACGCGTTAACACAGAAATAGAGACGATTTTGAAAGCAATTTTTAAAACTAGCTGGGAATTGTCCGAAATGCTTTGAAAATGATCAAAAGTAACTTTTTATAAAAACTGTCAAGAAAGGACCCTTAAATCGCTGTATAGCCTAAACTGTCGGTAAAATTCAGAAAAATCCAAAATAACGCGTTAACACAGAAATAGAGACGATTTTGAACGATATTTTTCAAACTAGCTGGGAATTGTCCGAAATGCTTTGAAAATGCTCAAGAGTTACTTTTTATCAAAACTGTCAAGAAAGGACCCTTGAATCGCTTTATAGCCCAAACTGTCGGTAAAATTCAGAAAAATCCAAAATAACGCGTTAACACAGAAATAGAGACGATTTTGAACGATATTTTTCAAACTAGCTGGGAATTGTCCGAAATGCTTTGAAAATGCTCAAGAGTTACTTTTTATCAAAACTGTCAAGAAAGGACCCTTAAATCGCTTTATAGCCCAAACTGTCGGTAAAATTCAGAAAAATCCAAAATAACGCTTTAACACAGAAATAGAGACGATTTTGAAAGCAATTTTTAAAACTAGCTGGGAATTGTCCGAAATGCTTTGAAAATGCTCAAAAGTAACTTTTTATCAAAACTGTCAAGAAAGGACCCTTTAATCGCTTTATAGCCCAAACTGTTGGTAGAATTCCGAAAAATCCAAAATAACGCGTTAACACAGAAATAGAGACGGTTTTGAACGCAATTTCTGAAACTAGCTGGGAATTGTCCGAAATGCTTTAAAATTTTAGCTGTGACCTAAGAGTATGCTTAAAAGTTACTTTTTATCAAAACTGTTCAAGAAAGGACCCTTAAATCGATTTATAGCCTAAACTGTCGGTAAAATTCAGAAAAATCCAAAATAACGCGTTAACACAGAAATAGAGACGATTTTGAACGATATTTTTCAAACTAGCTGGGAATTGTCCGAAATGCTTTGAAAATGCTCAAGAGTTACTTTTTATCAAAACTGTCAAGAAAGAACCCTTAAATCGCTTTATAGCCCAAACTGTCGGTAAAATTCAGAAAAATCCAAAATAACGCGTTAACACAGAAATAGAGACGATTTTGAACGATATTTTTAAAACTAGCTGGGAATTGTCCGAAATGCTTTGAAAATGCTCAAGAGTTACTTTTTATCAAAACTGTCAAGAAAGGACCCTTAAATCGCTTTATAGCCCAAACTGTCGGTAAAATTCAGAAAAATCCAAAATAACGCGTTAACACAGAAATAGAGACGATTTTGAAAGCAATTTTTAAAACTAGCTGGGAATTGTCCGAAATGCTTTGAAAATGCTCAAAAGTAACTTTTTATCAAAACTGTCAAGAAAGGACCCTTTAATCGCTTTATAGCCCAAACTGTTGGTAGAATTCCGAAAAATCCAAAATAACGCGTTAACACAGAAATAGAGACGGTTTTGAACGCAATTTCTGAAACTAGCTGGGAATTGTCCGAAATGCTTTAAAATTTTAGCTGTGACCTAAGAGTATGCTTAAAAGTTACTTTTTATCAAAACTGTTCAAGAAAGGACCCTTAAATCGATTTATAGCCTAAACTGTCGGTAAAATTCAGAAAAATCCAAAATAACGCGTTAACACAGAAATAGAGACGATTTTGAACGATATTTTTAAAACTAGCTGGGAAATGTCCGAAATGCTTTGAAAATGCTCAATAGTTACTTTTTATCAAAACTGTTCAAGAAAAGACCCTTAAATCGATTTATAGCCCAATCTGTCGGGAAAATTCAGTAAAATCCAAAATAACGCGTTAGCACAGAAATAGAGACGGTTTTGAACGAAATTTTGGAATTTAGCTGGGAAATGTCCGAAATGTGTCAAATTTAGCTGTTAACATAGGAGAATGCTTAAGAGTTACTTTTTATCAAAACTATCCAAGAAAGGTCCCTTAAATCGCTTTATAGCCCAAACTGTCGTTAAAATTCAAAAAAATCCAAAATAACGCGTTTGCTCAGAAATGGAGACGATTTTGTACGAAATTTTGAAACTAGCTGGGAAATTTTAGTTGAAGACCTGAAATATGTTTTATATTCATATTCTGTCGAAATTTGACTGAAAAAATAATTTTTTGAATTTTCAAATTTTTCAAAGGGGTTAGCCTTAGGAAATTTTATGAAAAAATCACTTTTCCAAAAAATAATTTTTTGAATTTTCAAATTTTTCGAAATTTTTCAAAGGGGTTAGTCTTAGGAAATTTTATGAAAAAATCACTTTTCCAAAAAATAATTTTTTGAATTTTCAAATTTTTCAAAGGGGTTAGCCTTAGGAAATTTTATGAAAAAATCACTTTTCCAAAAAATAATTTTTTGAATTTTCAAATTTTTCAAAGGGGTTAGCCTTAGGAAATTTTATGAAAAAATCACTTTTCCAAAAAATAATTTTTTGAATTTTCAAATTTTTCGAAATTTTTCAAAGGGGTTAGTCTTAGGAAATTTTATGAAAAAATCACTTTTCCAAAAAATAATTTTTTGAATTTTCAAATTTTTCAAAGGGGTTAGCCTTAGGAAATTTTATGAAAAAATCACTTTTCCAAAAAATAATTTTTTGAATTTTCAAATTTTTCGAAATTTTTCAAAGGGGTTAGTCTTAGGAAATTTTATGAAAAAATCACTTTTCCAAAAAATAATTTTTTGAATTTTCAAATTTTTCAAAGGGCCTTAAAAAAGTTAAAAGCCTTAGGAAATTTTATGAAAAAATCACTTTTCCAAAAAATAATTTTTTGAATTTTCAAATTTTTCGAAATTTTTCAAAGGGGTTAGCCTTAGGAAATTTTATGAAAAAATCACTTTTCCAAAAAATAATTTTTTGAATTTTCAAATTTTTCGAAATTTTTGAAAGGGGTTAGCCTTGGGAAATTTTATGAAAAAATCACTTTTCCAAAAATTAATTTTTTGAATTTTCAAATTTTTCGAAATTTTTCAAAGGGGTTAGCCTTAGGAAATTTTATGAAAAAATCACTTTTCCAAAAAATGGCTCAAAATGCTTCCAGATTTTGGTTTTAAAATAGAAATATGATTTACAGTCACTTTATTTCAAATCTGCCCAAAAAAGGACCCTTAATTCAGTTTATAGCCCAAAATGTAGGTAAAATTCAGAAATTTTCAGTGTTTGAAATGCAGTCCTTTTTTGGGATCAACTTTCGACCCCCTTAATATTTAGTGGTTGTTAAGATTTTCGTTTTTAAGAATCTCCTATTAATGAACTTCAATGTTGCCAAGTTACAACATTGTGCTCCCAAAACTCTCTGTGTAAAAATTATGTATGTGTACCACTGAAAAAAAGAACTTTGCAAATTTTGACCCCCTTAATATTTTGTGGTTGTTAAGATTTTCGTTTTTAAGAATCTCCTATAGAAGACCTTAAATGTGGCCAAGTTACAATACTGTGCTCCAAATACACTATGAGTAAAAATTCAAAAACTGTAAAATCAATGTATTTTCAAAGGGAAATTTTGAACTTTGAAAATAGTGGCTCAAATGCTACCAAATTTTTTTTGGGGACGTGAAATATGTTTTATATTCATATTCTGTCCAAATGTGACTGAAAAAATAATTTTTTGAATTTTCAAATTTTTCGAAATTTTTCAAAGGGGTTAGCCTTAGGAAATTTTATGAAAAAATCACTTTTCCAAAAAATGGCTCAAAATGCTTCCAGATTTTGGTTTTAAAATAGAAATATGATTTGCAGTCACTTTATTTCAAATCTGCCCAATAAAGGACCCTTAATTCAGTTTATAGCCCAAAATGTAGGTAAAATTCAGAAATTTTCAGTGTTTGAAATGCAGTCCTTTTTTGGGATCAACTTTCGACCCCCTTAATATTTAGTGGTTGTTAAGATTTTCGTTTTTAAGAATCTCCTATTAATGAACTTCAATGTTGCCAAGTTACAACATTGTGCTCCCAAAACTCTCTGTGTAAAAATTATGTATGTGTACCACTGAAAAAAACAACTTTGCAAATTTTGACCCCCTTAATATTTTGTGGTTGTTAAGATTTTCGTTTTTAAGAATCTCCTATAGAAGACCTTAAATGTGGCCAAGTTACAATACTGTGCTCCAAATACACTATGAGTAAAAATTCAAAAACTGTAAAATCAATGTATTTTCAAAGGGAAATTTTGAACTTTGAAAATAGTGGCTCAAATGCTACCAAATTTTTTTTGGGGACCTGAAATATGTTTTATATTCATATTCTGTCCAAATGTGACTGAAAAAATAATTTTTTGAATTTTCAAATTTTTCGAAATTTTTCAAAGGGGTTAGCCTTAGGAAATTTTATGAAAAAATCACTTTTCCAAAAAATGGCTCAAAATGCTTCCAGATTTTGGTTTTAAAATAGAAATATGATTTGCAGTCACTTTATTTCAAATCTGCCCAATAAAGGACCCTTAATTCAGTTTATAGCCCAAAATGTAGGTAAAATTCAGAAATTTTCAGTGTTTGAAATGCAGTCCTTTTTTGGGATCAACTTTCGACCCCCTTAATATTTAGTGGTTGTTAAGATTTTCGTTTTTAAGAATCTCCTATTAATGAACTTCAATGTTGCCAAGTTACAACATTGTGCTCCCAAAACTCTCTGTGTAAAAATTATGTATGTGTACCACTGAAAAAAACAACTTTGCAAATTTTGACCCCCTTAATATTTTGTGGTTGTTAAGATTTTCGTTTTTAAGAATCTCCTATAGAAGACCTTAAATGTGGCCAAGTTACAATACTGTGCTCAAAATACACTATGAGTAAAAATTCAAAAACTGTAAAATCAATGTATTTTCAAAGGGAAATTTTGAACTTTGAAAATAGTGGCTCAAATGCTACCAAATTTTTTTTGGGGACCTGAAATATGTTTTATATTCATATTCTGTCCAAATGTGACTGAAAAAATAATTTTTTGAATTTTCAAATTTTTCGAAATTTTTCAAAGGGGTTAGCCTTAGGAAATTTTATGAAAAAATCACTTTTCCAAAAAATAATTTTTTGAATTTTCAAATTTTTCGAAATTTTTCAAAGGGGTTAGCCTTAGGAAATTTTATGAAAAAATCACTTTTCCAAAAAATAATTTTTTGAATTTTCAAATTTTTCGAAATTTTTGAAAGGGGTTAGCCTTGGGAAATTTTATGAAAAAATCACTTTTCCAAAAATTAATTTTTTGAATTTTCAAATTTTTCGAAATTTTTCAAAGGGGTTAGCCTTAGGAAATTTTATGAAAAAATCACTTTTCCAAAAAATGGCTCAAAATGCTTCCAGATTTTGGTTTTAAAATAGAAATATGATTTACAGTCACTTTATTTCAAATCTGCCCAAAAAAGGACCCTTAATTCAGTTTATAGCCCAAAATGTAGGTAAAATTCAGAAATTTTCAGTGTTTGAAATGCAGTCCTTTTTTGGGATCAACTTTCGACCCCCTTAATATTTAGTGGTTGTTAAGATTTTCGTTTTTAAGAATCTCCTATTAATGAACTTCAATGTTGCCAAGTTACAACATTGTGCTCCCAAAACTCTCTGTGTAAAAATTATGTATGTGTACCACTGAAAAAAAGAACTTTGCAAATTTTGACCCCCTTAATATTTTGTGGTTGTTAAGATTTTCGTTTTTAAGAATCTCCTATAGAAGACCTTAAATGTGGCCAAGTTACAATACTGTGCTCCAAATACACTATGAGTAAAAATTCAAAAACTGAAAAATCAATGTATTTTCAAAGGGAAATTTTGAACTTTGAAAATAGTGGCTCAAATGCTACCAAATTTTTTTTGGGGACCTGAAATATGTTTTATATTCATATTCTGTCCAAATGTGACTGAAAAAATAATTTTTTGAATTTTCAAATTTTTCGAAATTTTTCAAAGGGGTTAGCCTTAGGAAATTTTATGAAAAAATCACTTTTCCAAAAAATGGCTCAAAATGCTTCCAGATTTTGGTTTTAAAATAGAAATATGATTTGCAGTCACTTTATTTCAAATCTGCCCAATAAAGGACCCTTAATTCAGTTTATAGCCCAAAATGTAGGTAAAATTCAGAAATTTTCAGTGTTTGAAATGCAGTCCTTTTTTGGGATCAACTTTCGACCCCCTTAATATTTAGTGGTTGTTAAGATTTTCGTTTTTAAGAATCTCCTATTAATGAACTTCAATGTTGCCAAGTTACAACATTGTGCTCCCAAAACTCTCTGTGTAAAAATTATGTATGTGTACCACTGAAAAAAACAACTTTGCAAATTTTGACCCCCTTAATATTTTGTGGTTGTTAAGATTTTCGTTTTTAAGAATCTCCTATAGAAGACCTTAAATGTGGCCAAGTTACAATACTGTGCTCCAAATACACTATGAGTAAAAATTCAAAAACTGTAAAATCAATGTATTTTCAAAGGGAAATTTTGAACTTTGAAAATAGTGGCTCAAATGCTACCAAATTTTTTTTGGGGACCTGAAATATGTTTTATATTCATATTCTGTCCAAATGTGACTGAAAAAATAATTTTTTGAATTTTCAAATTTTTCGAAATTTTTCAAAGGGGTTAGCCTTAGGAAATTTTATGAAAAAATCACTTTTCCAAAAAATGGCTCAAAATGCTTCCAGATTTTGGTTTTAAAATAGAAATATGATTTGCAGTCACTTTATTTCAAATCTGCCCAATAAAGGACCCTTAATTCAGTTTATAGCCCAAAATGTAGGTAAAATTCAGAAATTTTCAGTGTTTGAAATGCAGTCCTTTTTTGGGATCAACTTTCGACCCCCTTAATATTTAGTGGTTGTTAAGATTTTCGTTTTTAAGAATCTCCTATTAATGAACTTCAATGTTGCCAAGTTACAACATTGTGCTCCCAAAACTCTCTGTGTAAAAATTATGTATGTGTACCACTGAAAAAAACAACTTTGCAAATTTTGACCCCCTTAATATTTTGTGGTTGTTAAGATTTTCGTTTTTAAGAATCTCCTATAGAAGACCTTAAATGTGGCCAAGTTACAATACTGTGCTCCAAATACACTATGAGTAAAAATTCAAAAACTGTAAAATCAATGTATTTTCAAAGGGAAATTTTGAACTTTGAAAATAGTGGCTCAAATGCTACCAAATTTTTTTTGGGGACCTGAAATATGTTTTATATTCATATTCTGTCCAAATGTGACTGAAAAAATAATTTTTTGAATTTTCAAATTTTTCGAAATTTTTCAAAGGGGTTAGCCTTAGGAAATTTTATGAAAAAATCACTTTTCCAAAAAATGGCTCAAAATGCTTCCAGATTTTGGTTTTAAAATAGAAATATGATTTGCAGTCACTTTATTTCAAATCTGCCCAATAAAGGACCCTTAATTCAGTTTATAGCCCAAAATGTAGGTAAAATTCAGAAATTTTCAGTGTTTGAAATGCAGTCCTTTTTTGGGATCAACTTTCGACCCCCTTAATATTTAGTGGTTGTTAAGATTTTCGTTTTTAAGAATCTCCTATTAATGAACTTCAATGTTGCCAAGTTACAACATTGTGCTCCCAAAACTCTCTGTGTAAAAATTATGTATGTGTACCACTGAAAAAAACAACTTTGCAAATTTTGACCCCCTTAATATTTTGTGGTTGTTAAGATTTTCGTTTTTAAGAATCTCCTATAGAAGACCTTAAATGTGGCCAAGTTACAATACTGTGCTCAAAATACACTATGAGTAAAAATTCAAAAACTGTAAAATCAATGTATTTTCAAAGGGAAATTTTGAACTTTGAAAATAGTGGCTCAAATGCTACCAAATTTTTTTTGGGGACCTGAAATATGTTTTATATTCATATTCTGTCCAAATGTGACTGAAAAAATAATTTTTTGAATTTTCAAATTTTTCGAAATTTTTCAAAGGGGTTAGCCTTAGGAAATTTTATGAAAAAATCACTTTTCCAAAAAATGGCTCAAAATGCTTCCAGATTTTGGTTTTAAAATAGAAATATGATTTGCAGTCACTTTATTTCAAATCTGCCCAATAAAGGACCCTTAATTCAGTTTATAGCCCAAAATGTAGGTAAAATTCAGAAATTTTCAGTGTTTGAAATGCAGTCCTTTTTTGGGATCAACTTTCGACCCCCTTAATATTTAGTGGTTGTTAAGATTTTCGTTTTTAAGAATCTCCTATTAATGAACTTCAATGTTGCCAAGTTACAACATTGTGCTCCCAAAACTCTCTGTGTAAAAATTATGTATGTGTACCACTGAAAAAAACAACTTTGCAAATTTTGACCCCCTTAATATTTTGTGGTTGTTAAGATTTTCGTTTTTAAGAATCTCCTATAGAAGACCTTAAATGTGGCCAAGTTACAATACTGTGCTCCAAATACACTATGAGTAAAAATTCAAAAACTGTAAAATCAATGTATTTTCAAAGGGAAATTTTGAACTTTGAAAATAGTGGCTCAAATGCTACCAAATTTTTTTTGGGGACCTGAAATATGTTTTATATTCATATTCTGTCCAAATGTGACTGAAAAAATAATTTTTTGAATTTTCAAATTTTTCGAAATTTTTCAAAGGGGTTAGCCTTAGGAAATTTTATGAAAAAATCACTTTTCCAAAAAATGGCTCAAAATGCTTCCAGATTTTGGTTTTAAAATAGAAATATGATTTGCAGTCACTTTATTTCAAATCTGCCCAATAAAGGACCCTTAATTCAGTTTATAGCCCAAAATGTAGGTAAAATTCAGAAATTTTCAGTGTTTGAAATGCAGTCCTTTTTTGGGATCAACTTTCGACCCCCTTAATATTTAGTGGTTGTTAAGATTTTCGTTTTTAAGAATCTCCTATTAATGAACTTCAATGTTGCCAAGTTACAACATTGTGCTCCCAAAACTCTCTGTGTAAAAATTATGTATGTGTACCACTGAAAAAAACAACTTTGCAAATTTTGACCCCCTTAATATTTTGTGGTTGTTAAGATTTTCGTTTTTAAGAATCTCCTATAGAAGACCTTAAATGTGGCCAAGTTACAATACTGTGCTCCAAATACACTATGAGTAAAAATTCAAAAACTGTAAAATCAATGTATTTTCAAAGGGAAATTTTGAACTTTGAAAATAGTGGCTCAAATGCTACCAAATTTTTTTTGGGGACCTGAAATATGTTTTATATTCATATTCTGTCCAAATGTGACTGAAAAAATAATTTTTTGAATTTTCAAATTTTTCGAAATTTTTCAAAGGGGTTAGCCTTAGGAAATTTTATGAAAAAATCACTTTTCCAAAAAATGGCTCAAAATGCTTCCAGATTTTGGTTTTAAAATAGAAATATGATTTGCAGTCACTTTATTTCAAATCTGCCCAATAAAGGACCCTTAATTCAGTTTATAGCCCAAAATGTAGGTAAAATTCAGAAATTTTCAGTGTTTGAAATGCAGTCCTTTTTTGGGATCAACTTTCGACCCCCTTAATATTTAGTGGTTGTTAAGATTTTCGTTTTTAAGAATCTCCTATTAATGAACTTCAATGTTGCCAAGTTACAACATTGTGCTCCCAAAACTCTCTGTGTAAAAATTATGTATGTGTACCACTGAAAAAAACAACTTTGCAAATTTTGACCCCCTTAATATTTTGTGGTTGTTAAGATTTTCGTTTTTAAGAATCTCCTATAGAAGACCTTAAATGTGGCCAAGTTACAATACTGTGCTCAAAATACACTATGAGTAAAAATTCAAAAACTGTAAAATCAATGTATTTTCAAAGGGAAATTTTGAACTTTGAAAATAGTGGCTCAAATGCTACCAAATTTTTTTTGGGGACCTGAAATATGTTTTATATTCATATTCTGTCCAAATGTGACTGAAAAAATAATTTTTTGAATTTTCAAATTTTTCGAAATTTTTCAAAGGGGTTAGCCTTAGGAAATTTTATGAAAAAATCACTTTTCCAAAAAATGGCTCAAAATGCTTCCAGATTTTGGTTTTAAAATAGAAATATGATTTGCAGTCACTTTATTTCAAATCTGCCCAATAAAGGACCCTTAATTCAGTTTATAGCCCAAAATGTAGGTAAAATTCAGAAATTTTCAGTGTTTGAAATGCAGTCCTTTTTTGGGATCAACTTTCGACCCCCTTAATATTTAGTGGTTGTTAAGATTTTCGTTTTTAAGAATCTCCTATTAATGAACTTCAATGTTGCCAAGTTACAACATTGTGCTCCCAAAACTCTCTGTGTAAAAATTATGTATGTGTACCACTGAAAAAAACAACTTTGCAAATTTTGACCCCCTTAATATTTTGTGGTTGTTAAGATTTTCGTTTTTAAGAATCTCCTATAGAAGACCTTAAATGTGGCCAAGTTACAATACTGTGCTCCAAATACACTATGAGTAAAAATTCAAAAACTGTAAAATCAATGTATTTTCAAAGGGAAATTTTGAACTTTGAAAATAGTGGCTCAAATGCTACCAAATTTTTTTTGGGGACCTGAAATATGTTTTATATTCATATTCTGTCCAAATGTGACTGAAAAAATAATTTTTTGAATTTTCAAATTTTTCGAAATTTTTCAAAGGGGTTAGCCTTAGGAAATTTTATGAAAAAATCACTTTTCCAAAAAATGGCTCAAAATGCTTCCAGATTTTGGTTTTAAAATAGAAATATGATTTGCAGTCACTTTATTTCAAATCTGCCCAATAAAGGACCCTTAATTCAGTTTATAGCCCAAAATGTAGGTAAAATTCAGAAATTTTCAGTGTTTGAAATGCAGTCCTTTTTTGGGATCAACTTTCGACCCCCTTAATATTTAGTGGTTGTTAAGATTTTCGTTTTTAAGAATCTCCTATTAATGAACTTCAATGTTGCCAAGTTACAACATTGTGCTCCCAAAACTCTCTGTGTAAAAATTATGTATGTGTACCACTGAAAAAAACAACTTTGCAAATTTTGACCCCCTTAATATTTTGTGGTTGTTAAGATTTTCGTTTTTAAGAATCTCCTATAGAAGACCTTAAATGTGGCCAAGTTACAATACTGTGCTCCAAATACACTATGAGTAAAAATTCAAAAACTGTAAAATCAATGTATTTTCAAAGGGAAATTTTGAACTTTGAAAATAGTGGCTCAAATGCTACCAAATTTTTTTTGGGGACCTGAAATATGTTTTATATTCATATTCTGTCCAAATGTGACTGAAAAAATAATTTTTTGAATTTTCAAATTTTTCGAAATTTTTCAAAGGGGTTAGCCTTAGGAAATTTTATGAAAAAATCACTTTTCCAAAAAATGGCTCAAAATGCTTCCAGATTTTGGTTTTAAAATAGAAATATGATTTGCAGTCACTTTATTTCAAATCTGCCCAATAAAGGACCCTTAATTCAGTTTATAGCCCAAAATGTAGGTAAAATTCAGAAATTTTCAGTGTTTGAAATGCAGTCCTTTTTTGGGATCAACTTTCGACCCCCTTAATATTTAGTGGTTGTTAAGATTTTCGTTTTTAAGAATCTCCTATTAATGAACTTCAATGTTGCCAAGTTACAACATTGTGCTCCCAAAACTCTCTGTGTAAAAATTATGTATGTGTACCACTGAAAAAAACAACTTTGCAAATTTTGACCCCCTTAATATTTTGTGGTTGTTAAGATTTTCGTTTTTAAGAATCTCCTATAGAAGACCTTAAATGTGGCCAAGTTACAATACTGTGCTCAAAATACACTATGAGTAAAAATTCAAAAACTGTAAAATCAATGTATTTTCAAAGGGAAATTTTGAACTTTGAAAATAGTGGCTCAAATGCTACCAAATTTTTTTTGGGGACCTGAAATATGTTTTATATTCATATTCTGTCCAAATGTGACTGAAAAAATAATTTTTTGAATTTTCAAATTTTTCGAAATTTTTCAAAGGGGTTAGCCTTAGGAAATTTTATGAAAAAATCACTTTTCCAAAAAATGGCTCAAAATGCTTCCAGATTTTGGTTTTAAAATAGAAATATGATTTGCAGTCACTTTATTTCAAATCTGCCCAATAAAGGACCCTTAATTCAGTTTATAGCCCAAAATGTAGGTAAAATTCAGAAATTTTCAGTGTTTGAAATGCAGTCCTTTTTTGGGATCAACTTTCGACCCCCTTAATATTTAGTGGTTGTTAAGATTTTCGTTTTTAAGAATCTCCTATTAATGAACTTCAATGTTGCCAAGTTACAACATTGTGCTCCCAAAACTCTCTGTGTAAAAATTATGTATGTGTACCACTGAAAAAAACAACTTTGCAAATTTTGACCCCCTTAATATTTTGTGGTTGTTAAGATTTTCGTTTTTAAGAATCTCCTATAGAAGACCTTAAATGTGGCCAAGTTACAATACTGTGCTCCAAATACACTATGAGTAAAAATTCAAAAACTGTAAAATCAATGTATTTTCAAAGGGAAATTTTGAACTTTGAAAATAGTGGCTCAAATGCTACCAAATTTTTTTTGGGGACCTGAAATATGTTTTATATTCATATTCTGTCCAAATGTGACTGAAAAAATAATTTTTTGAATTTTCAAATTTTTCGAAATTTTTCAAAGGGGTTAGCCTTAGGAAATTTTATGAAAAAATCACTTTTCCAAAAAATGGCTCAAAATGCTTCCAGATTTTGGTTTTAAAATAGAAATATGATTTGCAGTCACTTTATTTCAAATCTGCCCAATAAAGGACCCTTAATTCAGTTTATAGCCCAAAATGTAGGTAAAATTCAGAAATTTTCAGTGTTTGAAATGCAGTCCTTTTTTGGGATCAACTTTCGACCCCCTTAATATTTAGTGGTTGTTAAGATTTTCGTTTTTAAGAATCTCCTATTAATGAACTTCAATGTTGCCAAGTTACAACATTGTGCTCCCAAAACTCTCTGTGTAAAAATTATGTATGTGTACCACTGAAAAAAACAACTTTGCAAATTTTGACCCCCTTAATATTTTGTGGTTGTTAAGATTTTCGTTTTTAAGAATCTCCTATAGAAGACCTTAAATGTGGCCAAGTTACAATACTGTGCTCCAAATACACTATGAGTAAAAATTCAAAAACTGTAAAATCAATGTATTTTCAAAGGGAAATTTTGAACTTTGAAAATAGTGGCTCAAATGCTACCAAATTTTTTTTGGGGACCTGAAATATGTTTTATATTCATATTCTGTCCAAATGTGACTGAAAAAATAATTTTTTGAATTTTCAAATTTTTCGAAATTTTTCAAAGGGGTTAGCCTTAGGAAATTTTATGAAAAAATCACTTTTCCAAAAAATGGCTCAAAATGCTTCCAGATTTTGGTTTTAAAATAGAAATATGATTTGCAGTCACTTTATTTCAAATCTGCCCAATAAAGGACCCTTAATTCAGTTTATAGCCCAAAATGTAGGTAAAATTCAGAAATTTTCAGTGTTTGAAATGCAGTCCTTTTTTGGGATCAACTTTCGACCCCCTTAATATTTAGTGGTTGTTAAGATTTTCGTTTTTAAGAATCTCCTATTAATGAACTTCAATGTTGCCAAGTTACAACATTGTGCTCCCAAAACTCTCTGTGTAAAAATTATGTATGTGTACCACTGAAAAAAACAACTTTGCAAATTTTGACCCCCTTAATATTTTGTGGTTGTTAAGATTTTCGTTTTTAAGAATCTCCTATAGAAGACCTTAAATGTGGCCAAGTTACAATACTGTGCTCAAAATACACTATGAGTAAAAATTCAAAAACTGTAAAATCAATGTATTTTCAAAGGGAAATTTTGAACTTTGAAAATAGTGGCTCAAATGCTACCAAATTTTTTTGGGGGACCTGAAATATGTTTTATATTCATATTCTGTCCAAATGTGACTGAAAAAATAATTTTTTGAATTTTCAAATTTTTCGAAATTTTTCAAAGGGGTTAGCCTTAGGAAATTTTATGAAAAAATCACTTTTCCAAAAAATGGCTCAAAATGCTTCCAGATTTTGGTTTTAAAATAGAAATATGATTTGCAGTCACTTTATTTCAAATCTGCCCAATAAAGGACCCTTAATTCAGTTTATAGCCCAAAATGTAGGTAAAATTCAGAAATTTTCAGTGTTTGAAATGCAGTCCTTTTTTGGGATCAACTTTCGACCCCCTTAATATTTAGTGGTTGTTAAGATTTTCGTTTTTAAGAATCTCCTATTAATGAACTTCAATGTTGCCAAGTTACAACATTGTGCTCCCAAAACTCTCTGTGTAAAAATTATGTATGTGTACCACTGAAAAAAACAACTTTGCAAATTTTGACCCCCTTAATATTTTGTGGTTGTTAAGATTTTCGTTTTTAAGAATCTCCTATAGAAGACCTTAAATGTGGCCAAGTTACAATACTGTGCTCCAAATACACTATGAGTAAAAATTCAAAAACTGTAAAATCAATGTATTTTCAAAGGGAAATTTTGAACTTTGAAAATAGTGGCTCAAATGCTACCAAATTTTTTTTGGGGACCTGAAATATGTTTTATATTCATATTCTGTCCAAATGTGACTGAAAAAATAATTTTTTGAATTTTCAAATTTTTCGAAATTTTTCAAAGGGGTTAGCCTTAGGAAATTTTATGAAAAAATCACTTTTCCAAAAAATGGCTCAAAATGCTTCCAGATTTTGGTTTTAAAATAGAAATATGATTTGCAGTCACTTTATTTCAAATCTGCCCAATAAAGGACCCTTAATTCAGTTTATAGCCCAAAATGTAGGTAAAATTCAGAAATTTTCAGTGTTTGAAATGCAGTCCTTTTTTGGGATCAACTTTCGACCCCCTTAATATTTAGTGGTTGTTAAGATTTTCGTTTTTAAGAATCTCCTATTAATGAACTTCAATGTTGCCAAGTTACAACATTGTGCTCCCAAAACTCTCTGTGTAAAAATTATGTATGTGTACCACTGAAAAAAACAACTTTGCAAATTTTGACCCCCTTAATATTTTGTGGTTGTTAAGATTTTCGTTTTTAAGAATCTCCTATAGAAGACCTTAAATGTGGCCAAGTTACAATACTGTGCTCCAAATACACTATGAGTAAAAATTCAAAAACTGTAAAATCAATGTATTTTCAAAGGGAAATTTTGAACTTCGAAAATAGTGGCTCAAATGCTACCAAATTTTTTTTGGGGACCTGAAATATGTTTTATATTCATATTCTGTCCAAATGTGACTGAAAAAATAATTTTTTGAATTTTCAAATTTTTCGAAATTTTTCAAAGGGGTTAGCCTTAGGAAATTTTATGAAAAAATCACTTTTCCAAAAAATGGCTCAAAATGCTTCCAGATTTTGGTTTTAAAATAGAAATATGATTTGCAGTCACTTTATTTCAAATCTGCCCAATAAAGGACCCTTAATTCAGTTTATAGCCCAAAATGTAGGTAAAATTCAGAAATTTTCAGTGTTTGAAATGCAGTCCTTTTTTGGGATCAACTTTCGACCCCCTTAATATTTAGTGGTTGTTAAGATTTTCGTTTTTAAGAATCTCCTATTAATGAACTTCAATGTTGCCAAGTTACAACATTGTGCTCCCAAAACTCTCTGTGTAAAAATTATGTATGTGTACCACTGAAAAAAACAACTTTGCAAATTTTGACCCCCTTAATATTTTGTGGTTGTTAAGATTTTCGTTTTTAAGAATCTCCTATAGAAGACCTTAAATGTGGCCAAGTTACAATACTGTGCTCCAAATACACTACGAGTAAAAATTCAAAAACTCCAAAATACAATCAATGTATTTTCAAAGGGAAATTTTGAACTTTGAAAATAATGGCTCAAATGCTACCAAATTTTTTTTGGGGACCTGAAATATGTTTTATATTTATATTCTGTCCAAATGTGACTGAAAAAATAATTTTTTGAATTTTCAAATTTTTCGAAATTTTTCAAAGGGGTTAGACTTAGGAAATTTTATGAAAAAATCACTTTTCCAAAAAATAATTTTTTGAATTTTCAAATTTTTCGAAATTTTTCAAAGGGGTTAGTCTTAGGAAATTTTATGAAAAAATCACTTTTCCAAAAAATAATTTTTTGAATTTTCAAATTTTTCAAAGGGTTAGCCTTAGGAAATTTTATGAAAAAATCACTTTTCCAAAAAATAATTTTTTCAATTTTCAAATTTTTCAAAGGGGTTAGTCTTAGGAAATTTTATGAAAAAATCACTTTTCCAAAAAAAAAATTTTTGAATTTTCAAATTTTTCAAAGGGGTTAGCCTTAGGAAATTTTATGAAAAAATCACTTTTTCAAAAAATAATTTTTTGAATTTTCAAATTTTTCAAGGGGGTTAGCCTTAGGAAATTTTACGAAAAAATCACTTTTCCAAAAATAATTTTTTGAATTTTCAAATTTTTCGAAATTTTTCAAAGGGGTTAGACTTAGGAAATTTTATGAAAAAATCACTTTTCCAAAAAATTTCTCAAAATGCTTCCAGATTTTGGTTTTAAAATAGAAATATAGTTTACAGTAATTTTTTATTAAATATGCCCAAGAAAGGACCCTCAAATCGCTTTATAAACCAAGCTGTCGGTATAATTCAGAAAAATCCAAAATAACGCGTTAACACAGAAATGGAGACGTTTTTGAACGCAATTTTTGAAACTAGTTGGGAATTGTCCGAAATGCTTTAAAATTTTAGCTGTGACCTTAGAGTATGCTCAAAAGTTACTTTTTATCAAAACTGTTCAAGAAAGGACCCTTATATCGATTTATATCCCAAATTATCGGTAAAATTCAGAAAAATCCAAAATAACGCGTTAACACAGAAATAGAGACGATTTTGAAAGCAATTTTTAAAACTAGCTGGGAATTGTCCGAAATGCTTTGAAAATGATCAAAAGTAACTTTTTATAAAAACTGTCAAGAAAGGACCCTTAAATCGCTGTATAGCCTAAACTGTCGGTAAAATTCAGAAAAATCCAAAATAACGCGTTAACACAGAAATAGAGACGATTTTGAACGATATTTTTCAAACTAGCTGGGAATTGTCCGAAATGCTTTGAAAATGCTCAAGAGTTACTTTTTATCAAAACTGTCAAGAAAGGACCCTTAAATCGCTTTATAGCCCAAACTGTCGGTAAAATTCAGAAAAATCCAAAATAACGCGTTAACACAGAAATAGAGACGATTTTGAACGATATTTTTAAAACTAGCTGGGAATTGTCCGAAATGCTTTGAAAATGCTCAAGAGTTACTTTTTATCAAAACTGTCAAGAAAGGACCCTTAAATCGCTTTATAGCCCAAACTGTCGGTAAAATTCAGAAAAATCCAAAATAACGCTTTAACACAGAAATAGAGACGATTTTGAAAGCAATTTTTAAAACTAGCTGGGAATTGTCCGAAATGCTTTGAAAATGCTCAAAAGTAACTTTTTATCAAAACTGTCAAGAAAGGACCCTTTAATCGCTTTATAGCCCAAACTGTTGGTAGAATTCCGAAAAATCCAAAATAACGCGTTAACACAGAAATAGAGACGGTTTTGAACGCAATTTCTGAAACTAGCTGGGAATTGTCCGAAATGCTTTAAAATTTTAGCTGTGACCTAAGAGTATGCTTAAAAGTTACTTTTTATCAAAACTGTTCAAGAAAGGACCCTTAAATCGATTTATAGCCTAAACTGTCGGTAAAATTCAGAAAAATCCAAAATAACGCGTTAACACAGAAATAGAGACGATTTTGAACGATATTTTTCAAACTAGCTGGGAATTGTCCGAAATGCTTTGAAAATGCTCAAGAGTTACTTTTTATCAAAACTGTCAAGAAAGAACCCTTAAATCGCTTTATAGCCCAAACTGTCGGTAAAATTCAGAAAAATCCAAAATAACGCGTTAACACAGAAATAGAGACGATTTTGAACGATATTTTTAAAACTAGCTGGGAATTGTCCGAAATGCTTTGAAAATGCTCAAGAGTTACTTTTTATCAAAACTGTCAAGAAAGGACCCTTAAATCGCTTTATAGCCCAAACTGTCGGTAAAATTCAGAAAAATCCAAAATAACGCGTTAACACAGAAATAGAGACGATTTTGAAAGCAATTTTTAAAACTAGCTGGGAATTGTCCGAAATGCTTTGAAAATGCTCAAAAGTAACTTTTTATCAAAACTGTCAAGAAAGGACCCTTTAATCGCTTTATAGCCCAAACTGTTGGTAGAATTCCGAAAAATCCAAAATAACGCGTTAACACAGAAATAGAGACGGTTTTGAACGCAATTTCTGAAACTAGCTGGGAATTGTCCGAAATGCTTTAAAATTTTAGCTGTGACCTAAGAGTATGCTTAAAAGTTACTTTTTATCAAAACTGTTCAAGAAAGGACCCTTAAATCGATTTATAGCCTAAACTGTCGGTAAAATTCAGAAAAATCCAAAATAACGCGTTAACACAGAAATAGAGACGATTTTGAACGATATTTTTAAAACTAGCTGGGAAATGTCCGAAATGCTTTGAAAATGCTCAATAGTTACTTTTTATCAAAACTGTTCAAGAAAAGACCCTTAAATCGATTTATAGCCCAATCTGTCGGGAAAATTCAGTAAAATCCAAAATAACGCGTTAGCACAGAAATAGAGACGGTTTTGAACGAAATTTTGGAATTTAGCTGGGAAATGTCCGAAATGTGTCAAATTTAGCTGTTAACATAGGAGAATGCTTAAGAGTTACTTTTTATCAAAACTATCCAAGAAAGGTCCCTTAAATCGCTTTATAGCCCAAACTGTCGTTAAAATTCAAAAAAATCCAAAATAACGCGTTTGCTCAGAAATGGAGACGATTTTGTACGAAATTTTGAAACTAGCTGGGAAATTTTAGTTGAAGACCTGAAATATGTTTTATATTCATATTCTGTCGAAATTTGACTGAAAAAATAATTTTTTGAATTTTCAAATTTTTCGAAATTTTTCAAAGGGGTTAGACTTAGGAAATTTTATGAAAAAATCACTTTTCCAAAAAATAATTTTTTGAATTTTCAAATTTTTCAAAGGGGTTAGCCTTAGGAAATTTTATGAAAAAATCACTTTTCCAAAAAATAATTTTTTGAATTTTCAAATTTTTCGAAATTTTTCAAAGGGGTTAGTCTTAGGAAATTTTATGAAAAAATCACTTTTCCAAAAAATAATTTTTTGAATTTTCAAATTTTTCAAAGGGGTTAGCCTTAGGAAATTTTATGAAAAAATCACTTTTCCAAAAAATAATTTTTTGAATTTTCAAATTTTTCAAAGGGGTTAGCCTTAGGAAATTTTATGAAAAAATCACTTTTCCAAAAAATAATTTTTTGAATTTTCAAATTTTTCGAAATTTTTCAAAGGGGTTAGTCTTAGGAAATTTTATGAAAAAATCACTTTTCCAAAAAATAATTTTTTGAATTTTCAAATTTTTCAAAGGGGTTAGCCTTAGGAAATTTTATGAAAAAATCACTTTTCCAAAAAATAATTTTTTGAATTTTCAAATTTTTCGAAATTTTTCAAAGGGGTTAGTCTTAGGAAATTTTATGAAAAAATCACTTTTCCAAAAAATAATTTTTTGAATTTTCAAATTTTTCAAAGGGCCTTAAAAAAGTTAAAAGCCTTAGGAAATTTTATGAAAAAATCACTTTTCCAAAAAATAATTTTTTGAATTTTCAAATTTTTCGAAATTTTTCAAAGGGGTTAGCCTTAGGAAATTTTATGAAAAAATCACTTTTCCAAAAAATAATTTTTTGAATTTTCAAATTTTTCGAAATTTTTGAAAGGGGTTAGCCTTGGGAAATTTTATGAAAAAATCACTTTTCCAAAAATTAATTTTTTGAATTTTCAAATTTTTCGAAATTTTTCAAAGGGGTTAGCCTTAGGAAATTTTATGAAAAAATCACTTTTCCAAAAAATGGCTCAAAATGCTTCCAGATTTTGGTTTTAAAATAGAAATATGATTTGCAGTCACTTTATTTCAAATCTGCCCAATAAAGGACCCTTAATTCAGTTTATAGCCCAAAATGTAGGTAAAATTCAGAAATTTTCAGTGTTTGAAATGCAGTCCTTTTTTGGGATCAACTTTCGACCCCCTTAATATTTAGTGGTTGTTAAGATTTTCGTTTTTAAGAATCTCCTATTAATGAACTTCAATGTTGCCAAGTTACAACATTGTGCTCCCAAAACTCTCTGTGTAAAAATTATGTATGTGTACCACTGAAAAAAACAACTTTGCAAATTTTGACCCCCTTAATATTTTGTGGTTGTTAAGATTTTCGTTTTTAAGAATCTCCTATAGAAGACCTTAAATGTGGCCAAGTTACAATACTGTGCTCCAAATACACTATGAGTAAAAATTCAAAAACTGTAAAATCAATGTATTTTCAAAGGGAAATTTTGAACTTTGAAAATAGTGGCTCAAATGCTACCAAATTTTTTTTGGGGACCTGAAATATGTTTTATATTCATATTCTGTCCAAATGTGACTGAAAAAATAATTTTTTGAATTTTCAAATTTTTCGAAATTTTTCAAAGGGGTTAGCCTTAGGAAATTTTATGAAAAAATCACTTTTCCAAAAAATGGCTCAAAATGCTTCCAGATTTTGGTTTTAAAATAGAAATATGATTTGCAGTCACTTTATTTCAAATCTGCCCAATAAAGGACCCTTAATTCAGTTTATAGCCCAAAATGTAGGTAAAATTCAGAAATTTTCAGTGTTTGAAATGCAGTCCTTTTTTGGGATCAACTTTCGACCCCCTTAATATTTAGTGGTTGTTAAGATTTTCGTTTTTAAGAATCTCCTATTAATGAACTTCAATGTTGCCAAGTTACAACATTGTGCTCCCAAAACTCTCTGTGTAAAAATTATGTATGTGTACCACTGAAAAAAACAACTTTGCAAATTTTGACCCCCTTAATATTTTGTGGTTGTTAAGATTTTCGTTTTTAAGAATCTCCTATAGAAGACCTTAAATGTGGCCAAGTTACAATACTGTGCTCCAAATACACTATGAGTAAAAATTCAAAAACTGTAAAATCAATGTATTTTCAAAGGGAAATTTTGAACTTTGAAAATAGTGGCTCAAATGCTACCAAATTTTTTTTGGGGACCTGAAATATGTTTTATATTCATATTCTGTCCAAATGTGACTGAAAAAATAATTTTTTGAATTTTCAAATTTTTCGAAATTTTTCAAAGGGGTTAGCCTTAGGAAATTTTATGAAAAAATCACTTTTCCAAAAAATGGCTCAAAATGCTTCCAGATTTTGGTTTTAAAATAGAAATATGATTTGCAGTCACTTTATTTCAAATCTGCCCAATAAAGGACCCTTAATTCAGTTTATAGCCCAAAATGTAGGTAAAATTCAGAAATTTTCAGTGTTTGAAATGCAGTCCTTTTTTGGGATCAACTTTCGACCCCCTTAATATTTAGTGGTTGTTAAGATTTTCGTTTTTAAGAATCTCCTATTAATGAACTTCAATGTTGCCAAGTTACAACATTGTGCTCCCAAAACTCTCTGTGTAAAAATTATGTATGTGTACCACTGAAAAAAACAACTTTGCAAATTTTGACCCCCTTAATATTTTGTGGTTGTTAAGATTTTCGTTTTTAAGAATCTCCTATAGAAGACCTTAAATGTGGCCAAGTTACAATACTGTGCTCCAAATACACTATGAGTAAAAATTCAAAAACTGTAAAATCAATGTATTTTCAAAGGGAAATTTTGAACTTTGAAAATAGTGGCTCAAATGCTACCAAATTTTTTTTGGGGACCTGAAATATGTTTTATATTCATATTCTGTCCAAATGTGACTGAAAAAATAATTTTTTGAATTTTCAAATTTTTCGAAATTTTTCAAAGGGGTTAGCCTTAGGAAATTTTATGAAAAAATCACTTTTCCAAAAAATGGCTCAAAATGCTTCCAGATTTTGGTTTTAAAATAGAAATATGATTTGCCGTCACTTTATTTCAAATCTGCCCAATAAAGGACCCTTAATTCAGTTTATAGCCCAAAATGTAGGTAAAATTCAGAAATTTTCAGTGTTTGAAATGCAGTCCTTTTTTGGGATCAACTTTCGACCCCCTTAATATTTAGTGGTTGTTAAGATTTTCGTTTTTAAGAATCTCCTATTAATGAACTTCAATGTTGCCAAGTTACAACATTGTGCTCCCAAAACTCTCTGTGTAAAAATTATGTATGTGTACCACTGAAAAAAACAACTTTGCAAATTTTGACCCCCTTAATATTTTGTGGTTGTTAAGATTTTCGTTTTTAAGAATCTCCTATAGAAGACCTTAAATGTGGCCAAGTTACAATACTGTGCTCCAAATACACTATGAGTAAAAATTCAAAAACTGTAAAATCAATGTATTTTCAAAGGGAAATTTTGAACTTTGAAAATAGTGGCTCAAATGCTACCAAATTTTTTTTGGGGACCTGAAATATGTTTTATATTCATATTCTGTCCAAATGTGACTGAAAAAATAATTTTTTGAATTTTCAAATTTTTCGAAATTTTTCAAAGGGGTTAGCCTTAGGAAATTTTATGAAAAAATCACTTTTCCAAAAAATGGCTCAAAATGCTTCCAGATTTTGGTTTTAAAATAGAAATATGATTTGCAGTCACTTTATTTCAAATCTGCCCAATAAAGGACCCTTAATTCAGTTTATAGCCCAAAATGTAGGTAAAATTCAGAAATTTTCAGTGTTTGAAATGCAGTCCTTTTTTGGGATCAACTTTCGACCCCCTTAATATTTAGTGGTTGTTAAGATTTTCGTTTTTAAGAATCTCCTATTAATGAACTTCAATGTTGCCAAGTTACAACATTGTGCTCCCAAAACTCTCTGTGTAAAAATTATGTATGTGTACCACTGAAAAAAACAACTTTGCAAATTTTGACCCCCTTAATATTTTGTGGTTGTTAAGATTTTCGTTTTTAAGAATCTCCTATAGAAGACCTTAAATGTGGCCAAGTTACAATACTGTGCTCCAAATACACTATGAGTAAAAATTCAAAAACTGTAAAATCAATGTATTTTCAAAGGGAAATTTTGAACTTTGAAAATAGTGGCTCAAATGCTACCAAATTTTTTTTGGGGACCTGAAATATGTTTTATATTCATATTCTGTCCAAATGTGACTGAAAAAATAATTTTTTGAATTTTCAAATTTTTCGAAATTTTTCAAAGGGGTTAGCCTTAGGAAATTTTATGAAAAAATCACTTTTCCAAAAAATGGCTCAAAATGCTTCCAGATTTTGGTTTTAAAATAGAAATATGATTTGCAGTCACTTTATTTCAAATCTGCCCAATAAAGGACCCTTAATTCAGTTTATAGCCCAAAATGTAGGTAAAATTCAGAAATTTTCAGTGTTTGAAATGCAGTCCTTTTTTGGGATCAACTTTCGACCCCCTTAATATTTAGTGGTTGTTAAGATTTTCGTTTTTAAGAATCTCCTATTAATGAACTTCAATGTTGCCAAGTTACAACATTGTGCTCCCAAAACTCTCTGTGTAAAAATTATGTATGTGTACCACTGAAAAAAACAACTTTGCAAATTTTGACCCCCTTAATATTTTGTGGTTGTTAAGATTTTCGTTTTTAAGAATCTCCTATAGAAGACCTTAAATGTGGCCAAGTTACAATACTGTGCTCCAAATACACTATGAGTAAAAATTCAAAAACTGTAAAATCAATGTATTTTCAAAGGGAAATTTTGAACTTTGAAAATAGTGGCTCAAATGCTACCAAATTTTTTTTGGGGACCTGAAATATGTTTTATATTCATATTCTGTCCAAATGTGACTGAAAAAATAATTTTTTGAATTTTCAAATTTTTCGAAATTTTTCAAAGGGGTTAGCCTTAGGAAATTTTATGAAAAAATCACTTTTCCAAAAAATGGCTCAAAATGCTTCCAGATTTTGGTTTTAAAATAGAAATATGATTTGCAGTCACTTTATTTCAAATCTGCCCAATAAAGGACCCTTAATTCAGTTTATAGCCCAAAATGTAGGTAAAATTCAGAAATTTTCAGTGTTTGAAATGCAGTCCTTTTTTGGGATCAACTTTCGACCCCCTTAATATTTAGTGGTTGTTAAGATTTTCGTTTTTAAGAATCTCCTATTAATGAACTTCAATGTTGCCAAGTTACAACATTGTGCTCCCAAAACTCTCTGTGTAAAAATTATGTATGTGTACCACTGAAAAAAACAACTTTGCAAATTTTGACCCCCTTAATATTTTGTGGTTGTTAAGATTTTCGTTTTTAAGAATCTCCTATAGAAGACCTTAAATGTGGCCAAGTTACAATACTGTGCTCCAAATACACTATGAGTAAAAATTCAAAAACTGTAAAATCAATGTATTTTCAAAGGGAAATTTTGAACTTTGAAAATAGTGGCTCAAATGCTACCAAATTTTTTTTGGGGACCTGAAATATGTTTTATATTCATATTCTGTCCAAATGTGACTGAAAAAATAATTTTTTGAATTTTCAAATTTTTCGAAATTTTTCAAAGGGGTTAGCCTTAGGAAATTTTATGAAAAAATCACTTTTCCAAAAAATGGCTCAAAATGCTTCCAGATTTTGGTTTTAAAATAGAAATATGATTTGCAGTCACTTTATTTCAAATCTGCCCAATAAAGGACCCTTAATTCAGTTTATAGCCCAAAATGTAGGTAAAATTCAGAAATTTTCAGTGTTTGAAATGCAGTCCTTTTTTGGGATCAACTTTCGACCCCCTTAATATTTAGTGGTTGTTAAGATTTTCGTTTTTAAGAATCTCCTATTAATGAACTTCAATGTTGCCAAGTTACAACATTGTGCTCCCAAAACTCTCTGTGTAAAAATTATGTATGTGTACCACTGAAAAAAACAACTTTGCAAATTTTGACCCCCTTAATATTTTGTGGTTGTTAAGATTTTCGTTTTTAAGAATCTCCTATAGAAGACCTTAAATGTGGCCAAGTTACAATACTGTGCTCAAAATACACTATGAGTAAAAATTCAAAAACTGTAAAATCAATGTATTTTCAAAGGGAAATTTTGAACTTTGAAAATAGTGGCTCAAATGCTACCAAATTTTTTTTGGGGACCTGAAATATGTTTTATATTCATATTCTGTCCAAATGTGACTGAAAAAATAATTTTTTGAATTTTCAAATTTTTCGAAATTTTTCAAAGGGGTTAGCCTTAGGAAATTTTATGAAAAAATCACTTTTCCAAAAAATGGCTCAAAATGCTTCCAGATTTTGGTTTTAAAATAGAAATATGATTTGCAGTCACTTTATTTCAAATCTGCCCAATAAAGGACCCTTAATTCAGTTTATAGCCCAAAATGTAGGTAAAATTCAGAAATTTTCAGTGTTTGAAATGCAGTCCTTTTTTGGGATCAACTTTCGACCCCCTTAATATTTAGTGGTTGTTAAGATTTTCGTTTTTAAGAATCTCCTATTAATGAACTTCAATGTTGCCAAGTTACAACATTGTGCTCCCAAAACTCTCTGTGTAAAAATTATGTATGTGTACCACTGAAAAAAACAACTTTGCAAATTTTGACCCCCTTAATATTTTGTGGTTGTTAAGATTTTCGTTTTTAAGAATCTCCTATAGAAGACCTTAAATGTGGCCAAGTTACAATACTGTGCTCCAAATACACTATGAGTAAAAATTCAAAAACTGTAAAATCAATGTATTTTCAAAGGGAAATTTTGAACTTTGAAAATAGTGGCTCAAATGCTACCAAATTTTTTTTGGGGACCTGAAATATGTTTTATATTCATATTCTGTCCAAATGTGACTGAAAAAATAATTTTTTGAATTTTCAAATTTTTCGAAATTTTTCAAAGGGGTTAGCCTTAGGAAATTTTATGAAAAAATCACTTTTCCAAAAAATGGCTCAAAATGCTTCCAGATTTTGGTTTTAAAATAGAAATATGATTTGCCGTCACTTTATTTCAAATCTGCCCAATAAAGGACCCTTAATTCAGTTTATAGCCCAAAATGTAGGTAAAATTCAGAAATTTTCAGTGTTTGAAATGCAGTCCTTTTTTGGGATCAACTTTCGACCCCCTTAATATTTAGTGGTTGTTAAGATTTTCGTTTTTAAGAATCTCCTATTAATGAACTTCAATGTTGCCAAGTTACAACATTGTGCTCCCAAAACTCTCTGTGTAAAAATTATGTATGTGTACCACTGAAAAAAACAACTTTGCAAATTTTGACCCCCTTAATATTTTGTGGTTGTTAAGATTTTCGTTTTTAAGAATCTCCTATAGAAGACCTTAAATGTGGCCAAGTTACAATACTGTGCTCCAAATACACTATGAGTAAAAATTCAAAAACTGTAAAATCAATGTATTTTCAAAGGGAAATTTTGAACTTTGAAAATAGTGGCTCAAATGCTACCAAATTTTTTTTGGGGACCTGAAATATGTTTTATATTCATATTCTGTCCAAATGTGACTGAAAAAATAATTTTTTGAATTTTCAAATTTTTCGAAATTTTTCAAAGGGGTTAGCCTTAGGAAATTTTATGAAAAAATCACTTTTCCAAAAAATGGCTCAAAATGCTTCCAGATTTTGGTTTTAAAATAGAAATATGATTTGCAGTCACTTTATTTCAAATCTGCCCAATAAAGGACCCTTAATTCAGTTTATAGCCCAAAATGTAGGTAAAATTCAGAAATTTTCAGTGTTTGAAATGCAGTCCTTTTTTGGGATCAACTTTCGACCCCCTTAATATTTAGTGGTTGTTAAGATTTTCGTTTTTAAGAATCTCCTATTAATGAACTTCAATGTTGCCAAGTTACAACATTGTGCTCCCAAAACTCTCTGTGTAAAAATTATGTATGTGTACCACTGAAAAAAACAACTTTGCAAATTTTGACCCCCTTAATATTTTGTGGTTGTTAAGATTTTCGTTTTTAAGAATCTCCTATAGAAGACCTTAAATGTGGCCAAGTTACAATACTGTGCTCCAAATACACTATGAGTAAAAATTCAAAAACTGTAAAATCAATGTATTTTCAAAGGGAAATTTTGAACTTTGAAAATAGTGGCTCAAATGCTACCAAATTTTTTTTGGGGACCTGAAATATGTTTTATATTCATATTCTGTCCAAATGTGACTGAAAAAATAATTTTTTGAATTTTCAAATTTTTCGAAATTTTTCAAAGGGGTTAGCCTTAGGAAATTTTATGAAAAAATCACTTTTCCAAAAAATGGCTCAAAATGCTTCCAGATTTTGGTTTTAAAATAGAAATATGATTTGCCGTCACTTTATTTCAAATCTGCCCAATAAAGGACCCTTAATTCAGTTTATAGCCCAAAATGTAGGTAAAATTCAGAAATTTTCAGTGTTTGAAATGCAGTCCTTTTTTGGGATCAACTTTCGACCCCCTTAATATTTAGTGGTTGTTAAGATTTTCGTTTTTAAGAATCTCCTATTAATGAACTTCAATGTTGCCAAGTTACAACATTGTGCTCCCAAAACTCTCTGTGTAAAAATTATGTATGTGTACCACTGAAAAAAACAACTTTGCAAATTTTGACCCCCTTAATATTTTGTGGTTGTTAAGATTTTCGTTTTTAAGAATCTCCTATAGAAGACCTTAAATGTGGCCAAGTTACAATACTGTGCTCAAAATACACTATGAGTAAAAATTCAAAAACTGTAAAATCAATGTATTTTCAAAGGGAAATTTTGAACTTTGAAAATAGTGGCTCAAATGCTACCAAATTTTTTTTGGGGACCTGAAATATGTTTTATATTCATATTCTGTCCAAATGTGACTGAAAAAATAATTTTTTGAATTTTCAAATTTTTCGAAATTTTTCAAAGGGGTTAGCCTTAGGAAATTTTATGAAAAAATCACTTTTCCAAAAAATGGCTCAAAATGCTTCCAGATTTTGGTTTTAAAATAGAAATATGATTTGCAGTCACTTTATTTCAAATCTGCCCAATAAAGGACCCTTAATTCAGTTTATAGCCCAAAATGTAGGTAAAATTCAGAAATTTTCAGTGTTTGAAATGCAGTCCTTTTTTGGGATCAACTTTCGACCCCCTTAATATTTAGTGGTTGTTAAGATTTTCGTTTTTAAGAATCTCCTATTAATGAACTTCAATGTTGCCAAGTTACAACATTGTGCTCCCAAAACTCTCTGTGTAAAAATTATGTATGTGTACCACTGAAAAAAACAACTTTGCAAATTTTGACCCCCTTAATATTTTGTGGTTGTTAAGATTTTCGTTTTTAAGAATCTCCTATAGAAGACCTTAAATGTGGCCAAGTTACAATACTGTGCTCCAAATACACTATGAGTAAAAATTCAAAAACTGTAAAATCAATGTATTTTCAAAGGGAAATTTTGAACTTTGAAAATAGTGGCTCAAATGCTACCAAATTTTTTTTGGGGACCTGAAATATGTTTTATATTCATATTCTGTCCAAATGTGACTGAAAAAATAATTTTTTGAATTTTCAAATTTTTCGAAATTTTTCAAAGGGGTTAGCCTTAGGAAATTTTATGAAAAAATCACTTTTCCAAAAAATGGCTCAAAATGCTTCCAGATTTTGGTTTTAAAATAGAAATATGATTTGCAGTCACTTTATTTCAAATCTGCCCAATAAAGGACCCTTAATTCAGTTTATAGCCCAAAATGTAGGTAAAATTCAGAAATTTTCAGTGTTTGAAATGCAGTCCTTTTTTGGGATCAACTTTCGACCCCCTTAATATTTAGTGGTTGTTAAGATTTTCGTTTTTAAGAATCTCCTATTAATGAACTTCAATGTTGCCAAGTTACAACATTGTGCTCCCAAAACTCTCTGTGTAAAAATTATGTATGTGTACCACTGAAAAAAACAACTTTGCAAATTTTGACCCCCTTAATATTTTGTGGTTGTTAAGATTTTCGTTTTTAAGAATCTCCTATAGAAGACCTTAAATGTGGCCAAGTTACAATACTGTGCTCAAAATACACTATGAGTAAAAATTCAAAAACTGTAAAATCAATGTATTTTCAAAGGGAAATTTTGAACTTTGAAAATAGTGGCTCAAATGCTACCAAATTTTTTTTGGGGACCTGAAATATGTTTTATATTCATATTCTGTCCAAATGTGACTGAAAAAATAATTTTTTGAATTTTCAAATTTTTCGAAATTTTTCAAAGGGGTTAGCCTTAGGAAATTTTATGAAAAAATCACTTTTCCAAAAAATGGCTCAAAATGCTTCCAGATTTTGGTTTTAAAATAGAAATATGATTTGCAGTCACTTTATTTCAAATCTGCCCAATAAAGGACCCTTAATTCAGTTTATAGCCCAAAATGTAGGTAAAATTCAGAAATTTTCAGTGTTTGAAATGCAGTCCTTTTTTGGGATCAACTTTCGACCCCCTTAATATTTAGTGGTTGTTAAGATTTTCGTTTTTAAGAATCTCCTATTAATGAACTTCAATGTTGCCAAGTTACAACATTGTGCTCCCAAAACTCTCTGTGTAAAAATTATGTATGTGTACCACTGAAAAAAACAACTTTGCAAATTTTGACCCCCTTAATATTTTGTGGTTGTTAAGATTTTCGTTTTTAAGAATCTCCTATAGAAGACCTTAAATGTGGCCAAGTTACAATACTGTGCTCAAAATACACTATGAGTAAAAATTCAAAAACTGTAAAATCAATGTATTTTCAAAGGGAAATTTTGAACTTTGAAAATAGTGGCTCAAATGCTACCAAATTTTTTTTGGGGACCTGAAATATGTTTTATATTCATATTCTGTCCAAATGTGACTGAAAAAATAATTTTTTGAATTTTCAAATTTTTCGAAATTTTTCAAAGGGGTTAGCCTTAGGAAATTTTATGAAAAAATCACTTTTCCAAAAAATGGCTCAAAATGCTTCCAGATTTTGGTTTTAAAATAGAAATATGATTTGCAGTCACTTTATTTCAAATCTGCCCAATAAAGGACCCTTAATTCAGTTTATAGCCCAAAATGTAGGTAAAATTCAGAAATTTTCAGTGTTTGAAATGCAGTCCTTTTTTGGGATCAACTTTCGACCCCCTTAATATTTAGTGGTTGTTAAGATTTTCGTTTTTAAGAATCTCCTATTAATGAACTTCAATGTTGCCAAGTTACAACATTGTGCTCCCAAAACTCTCTGTGTAAAAATTATGTATGTGTACCACTGAAAAAAACAACTTTGCAAATTTTGACCCCCTTAATATTTTGTGGTTGTTAAGATTTTCGTTTTTAAGAATCTCCTATAGAAGACCTTAAATGTGGCCAAGTTACAATACTGTGCTCCAAATACACTACGAGTAAAAATTCAAAAACTCCAAAATACAATCAATGTATTTTCAAAGGGAAATTTTGAACTTTGAAAATAATGGCTCAAATGCTACCAAATTTTTTTTGGGGACCTGAAATATGTTTTATATTTATATTCTGTCCAAATGTGACTGAAAAAATAATTTTTTGAATTTTCAAATTTTTCGAAATTTTTCAAAGGGGTTAGACTTAGGAAATTTTATGAAAAAATCACTTTTCCAAAAAATAATTTTTTGAATTTTCAAATTTTTCGAAATTTTTCAAAGGGGTTAGTCTTAGGAAATTTTATGAAAAAATCACTTTTCCAAAAAATAATTTTTTGAATTTTCAAATTTTTCAAAGGGTTAGCCTTAGGAAATTTTATGAAAAAATCACTTTTCCAAAAAATAATTTTTTCAATTTTCAAATTTTTCAAAGGGGTTAGTCTTAGGAAATTTTATGAAAAAATCACTTTTCCAAAAAAAAAATTTTTGAATTTTCAAATTTTTCAAAGGGGTTAGCCTTAGGAAATTTTATGAAAAAATCACTTTTTCAAAAAATAATTTTTTGAATTTTCAAATTTTTCAAGGGGGTTAGCCTTAGGAAATTTTACGAAAAAATCACTTTTCCAAAAATAATTTTTTGAATTTTCAAATTTTTCGAAATTTTTCAAAGGGGTTAGACTTAGGAAATTTTATGAAAAAATCACTTTTCCAAAAAATTTCTCAAAATGCTTCCAGATTTTGGTTTTAAAATAGAAATATAGTTTACAGTAATTTTTTATTAAATATGCCCAAGAAAGGACCCTCAAATCGCTTTATAAACCAAGCTGTCGGTATAATTCAGAAAAATCCAAAATAACGCGTTAACACAGAAATGGAGACGTTTTTGAACGCAATTTTTGAAACTAGTTGGGAATTGTCCGAAATGCTTTAAAATTTTAGCTGTGACCTTAGAGTATGCTCAAAAGTTACTTTTTATCAAAACTGTTCAAGAAAGGACCCTTATATCGATTTATATCCCAAATTATCGGTAAAATTCAGAAAAATCCAAAATAACGCGTTAACACAGAAATAGAGACGATTTTGAAAGCAATTTTTAAAACTAGCTGGGAATTGTCCGAAATGCTTTGAAAATGATCAAAAGTAACTTTTTATAAAAACTGTCAAGAAAGGACCCTTAAATCGCTGTATAGCCTAAACTGTCGGTAAAATTCAGAAAAATCCAAAATAACGCGTTAACACAGAAATAGAGACGATTTTGAACGATATTTTTCAAACTAGCTGGGAATTGTCCGAAATGCTTTGAAAATGCTCAAGAGTTACTTTTTATCAAAACTGTCAAGAAAGGACCCTTAAATCGCTTTATAGCCCAAACTGTCGGTAAAATTCAGAAAAATCCAAAATAACGCGTTAACACAGAAATAGAGACGATTTTGAACGATATTTTTAAAACTAGCTGGGAATTGTCCGAAATGCTTTGAAAATGCTCAAGAGTTACTTTTTATCAAAACTGTCAAGAAAGGACCCTTAAATCGCTTTATAGCCCAAACTGTCGGTAAAATTCAGAAAAATCCAAAATAACGCTTTAACACAGAAATAGAGACGATTTTGAAAGCAATTTTTAAAACTAGCTGGGAATTGTCCGAAATGCTTTGAAAATGCTCAAAAGTAACTTTTTATCAAAACTGTCAAGAAAGGACCCTTTAATCGCTTTATAGCCCAAACTGTTGGTAGAATTCCGAAAAATCCAAAATAACGCGTTAACACAGAAATAGAGACGGTTTTGAACGCAATTTCTGAAACTAGCTGGGAATTGTCCGAAATGCTTTAAAATTTTAGCTGTGACCTAAGAGTATGCTTAAAAGTTACTTTTTATCAAAACTGTTCAAGAAAGGACCCTTAAATCGATTTATAGCCTAAACTGTCGGTAAAATTCAGAAAAATCCAAAATAACGCGTTAACACAGAAATAGAGACGATTTTGAACGATATTTTTCAAACTAGCTGGGAATTGTCCGAAATGCTTTGAAAATGCTCAAGAGTTACTTTTTATCAAAACTGTCAAGAAAGAACCCTTAATCGCTTTATAGCCCAAACTGTCGGTAAAATTCAGAAAAATCCAAAATAACGCGTTAACACAAGAAATAGAGACGATTTGAACGATATTTTTAAAAACTAGCTGGGAATTGTCGAAATGCTTTGAAAATGCTCAAGAGTTACTTTTTATCAAAACTGTCAAGAAAGGACCTTAAATCGCTTTATAGCCCAAACTGTCGGTAAAATTCAGAAAAATCCAAAATAACGCGTTAACACAGAAATAGAGACGATTTTGAAAGCAATTTTTAAAACTAGCTGGGAATTGTCCGAAATGCTTTGAAAATGCTCAAAAGTAACTTTTTATCAAAACTGTCAAGAAAGGACCCTTTAATCGCTTTATAGCCCAAACTGTTGGTAGAATTCCGAAAAATCCAAAATAACGCGTTAACACAGAAATAGAGACGGTTTTGAACGCAATTTCTGAAACTAGCTGGGAATTGTCCGAAATGCTTTAAAATTTTAGCTGTGACCTAAGAGTATGCTTAAAAGTTACTTTTTATCAAAACTGTTCAAGAAAGGACCCTTAAATCGATTTATAGCCTAAACTGTCGGTAAAATTCAGAAAAATCCAAAATAACGCGTTAACACAGAAATAGAGACGATTTTGAACGATATTTTTAAAACTAGCTGGGAAATGTCCGAAATGCTTTGAAAATGCTCAATAGTTACTTTTTATCAAAACTGTTCAAGAAAAGACCCTTAAATCGATTTATAGCCCAATCTGTCGGGAAAATTCAGTAAAATCCAAAATAACGCGTTAGCACAGAAATAGAGACGGTTTTGAACGAAA